>JAHWFO010001255.1:971251-1006822 GCA_023313115.1 Rhysida immarginata
AATTAAAGGAGTTTTATTTGTCTTAATTAATATATTTTATCACAACTTCTACATTTATAAAATATTAAATCTGATTGCATTCTGTTAATTTAGCCTACCATGCAAGAATGCCCTTGTTTTTTGTCCATTTCCTTTTAAAATTAGAAGGTGATTTTTATGGAATATAAAATGTAAACATCATTTAGTAACTACAAAAATACACTTACGAACTTTGAGGGCAGGTTCTTCCTACCAAAATAAGAAACATTGTCCATAAAAAGCATATGTCCGTAAAATCCTTAGATATTGATAGCATTAATAAAAGTTTACATTATACTTCACCTCAGAAAGTCGTAACAAATACACATGCATAAACTCTTAAGATCATTGACTGTCGCACCCGTTCAAATACTCCCAGATGGTGGGGAATGGTTTTGCAGGCTTCCATGACACATTGATGAAGCATCTCTGCATTAGGAATGCCGGCTGTTTATTCATTGACAATTGCTTTAGGTTGCCCCACAGATAAAAATCCAAAGGATTGATGTTTGGAGAACATTCAGGCAATTACACTGGTCCTCCCCTACCTATTCATCTGCCACAGTAGATATCAGCCGGTACATTTTGAACAGTGAGACTAAGGGCCAGTTCATTATCTACTTTCTCAAGTGAGTCTTCAGCAACAATGGACTTGTATTGTTGAGATGAGGAACACTTAGTTACAACAATGTCACTGAATACTCATTTGAGAATTCTCAACTGATAAAGTAGATAATGAATCTGCCCTAAAATATGTTGGAGTCATGTGATGTATAAACCACATTCTGCTTCTTATCTGCGGGGGTAAATGACAAATATAAACAAGTCTCCATGGCAACATAGCCATCTGGTTGGTTACAAACTTACATTGGATTGTACTTCAAATCGTGTTGAACGTAAACTTTCATTAATATCTCAAAATCTAAGGATTTTCGGACATACATATATAAGAAAGGACAATATTTTTGTGTGTGAACCTGCCCTCAAAATTTGTAAACTTATTTTTGATAACGACCTGTATAAAATGAATACAGGTCATAGACATCATTCGATAAGCATAATAGTTTTGACTGTCAAGAAGTGTCTATCTTGCAAATTCACTTGTTTACAACATTAGCGAATAGAAAATTATCACAAAACTCCTAGTTATATCACCTTTATCAAAGAAAAATAAGCAAAATAAAAACTAAAACCAAAATGGATAAAGGTGAACACTCAAAAATGGGACTGACAATGAATACAGCAAAACAATATATTACAATTTAATGCTTAAAAAATTAAAAATCTGTTCCACCATCTGATTTGATCTATGCCGAGGTGTGATGGCAAGCCCCTGTCAACCACAGTATGCTGTTGATGCATCATTGTCTTCGTCATAAGTAAAAAATTAGGGTTGGAACTCTGTTTCTGAGCGACTTAGCATTTTTCTGGACATTAGATGAACGTTTAGTGTTAGACTCTTGGGCCTAATTGAAATGGTTGTCCATCACATTTTGCATCAGCTTTACTTCAAGAAATCTTCACTCTCAAACTAAAATTGGACATGGACCATCTCATTTTTTCTTGCATCTGATTCAAAGAGGTTATCCGTTACCAAAAACGAGAGCAGAGAATGTTTTGAAGTCGAGACAGATTGTTGCCTCAGTGAAATCCTTTAGAGATATTAGAATTTTTAAATTTATTTGGATGCAATCTGTCCCTAGCATTTCAGCATCTAAGGATGAAGTGCAATTGGTATCCAGAAACACCTTTACAGCATTGCAGTAAAGGCAGTGTGGTTTCTGGCCATTGAAGGCCATTCGCTTTGAAGGATCTAGTCCGTTCCATTTGTCTTAGGAAAGATTTGAGAGTAAATTACAGATGGTGGATTGTCACCCCTCTAAACCTCACAACCAAGAAGACAGCCATGGTTCCTTGTTTAGAAAAGTGTCCCCTAGGTCCAATGTATACGATTCGCCAATTTAACCAGAAGTGAAGTATATTGCCCCAAGCCCATGCAGCAACTAAAATCCCATAATCGTATTTCATTCCCAGTGAAAACGCACCACATGTGCGACTTACCGTATTGTTATACATTTCTTCACGGCACAATACTGAAACAAACATCAACTCGAAATATCGGTTAAAAATTGAGTAACAATCAGTTGACCAACAATTAAGAAAACCACCATTCTAAAAAAATTTATAATGTGATGACAGATGAAATTAATTTTAACCCCTTTTCTGGAATGCTACAGAGATCCCCTTCCAAATGAAAAAAATTAATTTGTTAAAAAATAAAAACAATAACTGTAAGTTCTCTGGGTTTTTAGTATTCGCTACTTTCAGTGAATATAGAGGGTGCTGCTATTTTTGAAAAATGGTGGCAAAAGTAGGACCCACCTCACCATCCGTTTTCCATCAACATTCTTTGAATGTGTGATATTTTTCTCTATGATGGTACATTTTGCAAGTGGTTGATGTGGCAAGCACCTGGTAGGAATACCACTTGATTTCAACTTTCGTTTTAATGTTGGCATATTTAAAAAAATTTATTTCTTAGTTGGAAAGTTCTTCTTCTTAATGTGCCATCTCCTACCGGATGTTGGCGACCAAATTGTTAATTGCGTACTAGGAATATTAATGCGGTGGTTTTCCGTTGCCTTTCACATGTTTAGTAAGGAACAAACGCAACATGCCACAGTGGGATTTGAACCCGCGACCCGAGGATCACGAGAAGCACTGAAGCTTGCGCCCCAGCCCTGTCGGCCACCGAGCCGGCAGAAAGTTATTAGTTTATTAAATATGAAAAAATAGATTCAAAATGAAAATTGTTCCTAGTAATAAACAATCTAATTTTTTTGCTTATTAATGACCCACAAACAAAACAATGTTATCAAAACTTATGCAGCTAACAACAGAAATAGATATTTTACCGTAAAATTACATGCATGTAAACGTATTGTACATGAAACAAACTTTTAAAAACAAATTTTGAATATTATTTCATTTTGTTAGTACTGTAGTTATTCTTTGTATTACAAAACTGAACTTAATTTCTGTATACACCTCGTACTATTATTTATCTTGGTATATATCTGATAATACCTTACCATTTGTCAAAGTAAGCTTTGTTGTAGTCATTTTTTTGTGTATTTCTCTTAATAATTGCTTGTTAAAAGAAAATATTACTTTTATTTTTGACCTAAAACATTTAATAAAAGTATTTTGTCATTCATAAATTCATTTTTGGGACACTCTTGATGATTAAATTATTACTTATTTTATTTTGAAAAGAATTTGAACCTTGTATTTGATAGTGGATATTCTTTTTTTTCCTTCAGAGTATGGAAGGGAGCATACTTACAATTTCTTTAGGCAGTTGGATGGAACTGCCAAATTTATCATATAAGGAATGGGAATATTTACGATATAGGTATGATAAAGTATCTTTTAAATTAGCATTTATGCTGTAGTTAAAAATTTGGAATTAATAGATATTGGAAAAAAGAAATTGAATGATGTTTACTGTAATGTTTCTTCCTTCTCTATCAAATATGGTAATTGTAAAATATTCTCTTAATCCAAGTGCACAGTCATATTAGGCACAAGAAATTTGAACGGTTTTTCTCCCTCCATATTTTGCATTCTAATTATTATCGTACTCGATTCCTAAAACATAATTGAAAATTCTCATCCAGCATATTCTAAGCTAACCGGGTGACTGGGGCATAGGCTTTCCAGTTCTTGGGTGCATAAAGTCACGATTCAAATCTTTTGGGAATTAATGTTAGTGGTCCTAGACATGGGAAAGGAATGTTCATGTGAAAATGACGTATGTTGACATGCTCAAAAATCAAACCAGCAAATTCTAAATGCCACTGATGCACATTTTTGATAAAATATTCTTCTATTATTTTTTTTTTAAATTAGGTTCTTTTAAATCCTCAATGTTTTAAACTTCAGTTCTTCTATGATGTTATTAATATATGTACAGGAAATTATTATTTTTCTTTTATCAATCTTTCTTAGTGAAAACCTATTAATTGAAAATATAAAACACCACAAAGAAATTATTTTTGGAACTTATTATAGTATAATCCACTTAATACCAAATCCATGGGGATAATGTATACCGGGTGATCCAAAAGTGTATTACATCTTTTTACATTGTTAACGACATTTTCAGTGTTTGCTTTCCAGCAATTCAATGCTTTCATAAGAATCACAAGGCACACGCAAACAGTTGTTTTGCTAAAGAATTCGTCACGGCAAAACAATTATTAGTTTCATGAAAAAATGTAACACTTTTGGATCACCCGGTATATTGCATGTAAATATTACACTGTAATAAATCTGACAAGTTTATACCATAACTTCAAAATTTATAGCTAATTACTTGTAAAAAAAAAAAAAAAAAAAAAAATTAGAATTGTTGATCGCTTTTGCCTTCTTATCAATTTCTTATTTATAAAATTACAATCAAATGTTTGGCCATGATCAGTGAGGTCTCTCACGTACTAGCCATTTGCCATGAGTATTTATCCCATGCTCGGCATCTCTTTGAGCACAAACACCACAAGACTTAACAGCATTGATTGATTTAATATTTTAAGAAACACTTCCTCGAATTAAGAAATTTAATTATTTTTCATAAATAGGAGGTTGGGGCAAGAAGTACTTTTTTTATTTTATTTTAATACAAGTAATAATGTATATATCGATCGAAATTTTTCGATTTAGCATAATATTTTAGTAAGAAAAATGCCTTGGAAATTAAACCTCCACAAACTGTGAACCCATTTCAATGGCTTAAATGCACAGGGCTATATCGCAGAAGTTTCATCAACAGCACTTAATTCTGCTGACAGCCCTTGTATATTGCTATCACTGTTAAAAAAAAAAAAAAAAAAAAAAAAAAACGCTATATTTACTATTGCTCTTGTTTTTGTACTCGTATTCTCGTGCAGTGCCCTGCAGTTTCTCTGACAACGTGATAGCAAATGATAGCACTTGTTGCAATGTGTGACTTCACATATTCTTCATAATTCCAAAAATCCTTCAAATTTATGGATACCTGTTGACGTCACAATGAAGCTTGGCATCTGTGTTAATTGCTGGGGGAGGGGGGGAAATAAAATGTGTATATTTTATTAATTTTACGTTCAAAATTGAAAATATATATTGAAGTGATTATTTATTGAGATCCTCTTCTTTTGTTTTAAACAAAGTTTTATTGACTGTAGAATTTACTTTTAAGCGTTTTCGTATTAAATGGATTATACATTATATACTTGTTTATTTACTGTAGCTTGTATGTAAGGCTGGGACAATGTCTACACTTTGAAATGATAATGAACATCGAAATTCATCAGTATTTAATCAATTTATCAGTTTCAGCTTTAATCTATTATCATGTTCGATTATCAAAATTTTGATATTCAATTATTGGTACTTTGGTATTATCGATTTGAGATGCTCCTCCGATTATACACAATGCAACACACTCGTTTCAAACTAAATATCACCCCAAAATTATCCGACAAAGTCAACAGTTTTTATCCAAAGAGCATAATATTAGGGAGGACACCCATATGACTTCACCCAGGTGTACTCCAGCATGATGGTAATTGTGCTTTCACTTTTTTTTGTGATGTGTCTGCATGTATTGTCACCTGACCAAGTCCAGTGCTTAAAGATAAATTCTATGGAAAAATTCGACTGTATTTTTTTTTTCTTTTCATCATAACAGTAATCAAAGGTAATAAAGTATTTATCAATGAAAATTTTTTGATTTAACCTAATACTCTATTAACAAAAATGAAATATTGATGTTTGGTCCTCCCTCCCTGCTCTTGAGGAAACCAGCAGAACATGCTGGGATTCTCATCGCCAAAAGTAGTTCTTTGATTCTGCTCAAGCAACTTTGCATATTGTAAGATTTTGCTAACCTGTTTTCTGTGCAAAATTCGTTCAAACTGTTCTTTATTTGGGTTTGTAAATGCATAAAAAAGATAGAAACTGATACCCAGACCTTGTGATGTGCAAAGGGACTTAAACACGGGCATCCTTCTCAATCGCAGTATAGAGAGAGAAGGGGGAAATGAAAGTTATTTTTATTTTGTGTGTACATTTTATGAATTTAAGTTCGAATTGAAAATTTTTATATATACTAATTGATTATTGATATCTTCATCTTTGTTTTAAACAAAGTTGAATGAGACTGTAGAATTTCTTTAATATATAATTTAATGATAGATGAACAATAAAATAAACATTGATTGAGAATGGAAATTTAGACATGGGATATCTTAAATAACTGTAATAAAGCAATAATTCTATAATCTGTCCAAAGAAAGTTTGAGTGGAGTTTCCAGTTAAATTTCTAATTTCAATTGTTAAACGTTATTGCAAGTAAAATTAATATTGTCTAACAATTCTGGGAACATTAACTCCAATACTTATTTATATCTTGTTATAAGTATGAGTATCAATTTCCAAATAACTGTACATAAAAAAACAGGATAGGTGCATTAAAATTATAGTTATCTGTACAATGACAACACTCAATGTTCCAACTCAAGAAACTATCAATACAGAAGTCTCCGCTTAATATGGCCATCTCGGGACCATGCTTAAGTGACCACATTAATCGGTGGCTGTTTTAAGCGAGATACGAGAAGTACTTAATTCTTTACCCAACAAGTCGAGCATGTGTTTGTACTTACATATAGACAAGTTTGTTTGCTTAAATAATCATTTATACAGGTACAGCATCTTGTCAAAATATTTTATTTAAAATATTGTCTACTGCCTGTTTGACAACTTTGGCTGCATTAGTGAAGTTGTTAGATAGAAGCCATATGATTTCTATGTAGGATAGGTCATCAGGAACATGAGCATGGGTGCTGCAGTTGACAATTAGAAGACCAATTTTTTTGTCTTCGCTTCTAAAGATGCTTGTACATTGAGCTAGCCAATTAATCCAGATCTCTGATGTCGTCCATGCATTGATAGATGATTCATAAAGATTTAAGAAAGTTTGTACGTTTTTGAAGCAGCGTGGAGATTCTGACTTAACAACGATGAGGAGTTTTTCTCTCTGTCCCTCCAGTTGCAATAAACAAGGGCATCAGCAGCCTCTCCATGAAGTTTCTTGAAGCTTAGCCTATTGTGTTTTTTCCAACGATGAAACCGGCCTTCATTTGCCTTAAAGCCCGTGTGTCCTATTGTCTTTGCAATTTCATCAGCCTTTTGACATACGAGAGGACCATTCATTGGAGCATTTCTGTTTCTAACATATTGAAACCAACTTAAAAGGCCTTCTTCAACTTGAGCATCTTTTCCATTTTGCTTACGCTTTCTGCTTGTCCCTTCACTTGCAGCTTACAGTACAATCTTTAATTTTAGGCAGTAGTGTCCATTGGCTTAGAGGGAAATGAAAAGTGGATATTATAAGTGGAGTGTTCATTTATCTGGAGTAAGATGAGATGAAAAAGTAGAATTTGTGAACTACTTCTGAAAAAAGTGGCCATATTAAGCGGGGTGTGGTCACATAAAGTGAAAATTTGTTACATAGAAACAGAAAATTCCGGACCGAGCTGGAATGGCTATAAAAAGCGGGTGGCCATATTAAAGGTGGCTACATTAAGCGGCAACCACTGTAATAGAATTGAATGACCATTTACTAATGTAACTCTGCAACCCACTACATGTAACAAAGCAATCTGTGAACAATGATGTGCTTAGACCATTAGGCCTAAGAAATAAAATTTTTTGACTCTAAGCAATTAAGCAAAGGGGTCTGCAACCTAACAAAATTAACAGAATGATGATAGTTCCAATATTACAATGTTCTACTAGTCATCCTAGGTGGACTTGATGCTGCAGATTGTCATGAACAATGACAATATGGATGATGCTCACCAAGTGAATGCAAACTCTCCACAAGTACTGTACACAACTATATACTGTGTTTAATGGTTTCCAGATATGGAGAACGATATACAATAAGGACATAAAAGTGAGGTTCGTTCCTGGATCCCCTCCAAAGAGTATAAACTTTTGGAACCAAGGTATAAACTTTTGGAACCAAGGGAGTGTTGGCTGCAAAGAGCTCAGAAACATGTCCTTACAGTATAAAGCAATGAATACCTCAACATATTTCATAAGAGAAATAAAACAATGAATACCTCAACGTATTTCATAAGAGGAAGTCCTTTAAATTTTTCTTATGATTTTTGAAAATTAAAATCTACAGAATTCTTCCTCTTGCCCATGCAATTGGGCAGATGTTTTTTAAGATGTTAGTTGGAACTTACTTATTAAATCAAATTAATATATAATAAGGATGCTTCACTTTCCTGAATGTTACAAAAGGTTCCTTGGCTTTTAAAATCAGTTCATTCAAGTGAATAAAACAAAAAGAATTGCATGTATGGTATTTACATTAATTAAAGAATAAACAGTAAACATTAGAAATTTTCAATATTTTATTTGGTCATATGTCCTCCATGGGCATTCAAGATTTTCTAATCATCCTAATTGTAGTATCTTTGATATGAAACATAGGTGGCAAAACTATAGTGTTATGATGGCATTGACATTTGGCCCCACAATCAAGTGATGAGAGTAGCAGTTCTGCCTTTGTTACCTGAAGACTTCATGCCATCCAAGCAGTCATGATTGAATCACTGAACATTGAATAGTGAGTGGTAATCAATTTTTTTAACCCCAGAAAATGTTAGGAGTACAGAAATCCATCGTCACATGAATAACTTGCATGAAAACTGCATGTCTTTTTCAAGTGTTAAAAAACTGGAATAAGCAGCTCTGAAATGGTCTGTCAACTTTGACTAAAGATTTGATGCCAGAGCAAAGAAACCACATGATCACTGCAATATAGTGGAATTGACAGTCTTATTTGCTAAGAGAGAAGACTCATGTTGGAAACTTTGCTGGCTAAGTTCAAATTAATGACTGTTTAAACAGTGCAATAGCATGAGTTCTGTATCTGCAACCTATGTTTTGTGTTGAAGATGCTATAATAAACCCATTCTGGTATGCCCTTAAACTTTTTTAATGTCCCTTTTAATGTTTTAATAAAGTAATTATTAACTCTACTTCCTTCAGCTCATGCCACTGAACGCTAATCATGTGCGCATGAGTTGAAGGTTCCTGATTTGAATCCAGGCTGTAGAATTTTCTTTTCTATTTCCATCAATAATTTAACATCCGAGATATGGCATATGATAAAAACCCTCATGGACCCATCTTGAGTTATTCTTTTAATATTATTTTTTTTTTTTAATATTATTCCCGTTTAGAAAAGTAAATTCCTTGTTTATTTGAATTTACCCATCGTCCAATCGCTACAAAATTATTACTCCAGTAAGTTTGTGTATTCAAATATTGAAAATTGAATATTATAATTCTTGGAACAATAATGAGTACTTTATTTAATTTAGAAAACTTTAACTTGGAACACGCATTTATTTAACTTTAACAAAGCTATCAATGTTGTTTTTAGTATTGTCATCCATTCAAAGTCATCCATTCATCGTTAAAGAAATATTGTTGAGCCAGATTATTGTTAAGTTAGTTCATTGCTGCCACACAAATAGAGAGGGAGCTACAATTTTTTAATAATAGATGATGAAACATGAATATGTAAGTTTAAAGGGAAATTTTTTGGGAGAAAACAGAGAGAGAGAGAGAGAGAGACTCAAAATGCAGAAAAATATTACATAGCATGATATCAGGTGACAATAAAAACTTAAAAAATTATAAAAAAGAAAAAAGTAGTCATTCATGTCTGGGTTTGAATGGCATTTTCAGATCTATCGTAGATAGCCTTATAAACAAAAACATTTTTCTTTTAATTATATAACTAGAGAACTAGGTAAAGTTATCTGCTCCACCGCTTAACTGACTTCACTTGACTTAAAGATAAAATGGTGATCGAAGAGTGCTGTATCCAATCTGAGAGCCACTCTATGTATCTCTATCTCATTGTGGAGTTAGTTCATTGTTGCCACCCAAAGGAGAGCTACAAAAACTTTTCTAAAAATAGGTGAAGTTTGAATATTTTAAGTTTAGAGGGAAATTTTTGAGGAGGGAGGGAGGGGAGTAGAGACTCAAATTTCAGTAAAGTATCATATAATATGATATCAGGCGACGATAGAAACTTAAAAAGTCATTCATGCATGAATTTGAACTGGCGATCTCAGATCTATTGCAGACAGACAAAAATATCTATCCCAAAAAATTCTTTTATTAAAAAAATTCGATTATTTGTCTTCATAATCCACTCCTCAAAATGTCCCAAGATCATTGCGCTGTGCTGTGATGTGTAAAGACTATTAAAAATAAATTGAACTGCATTGAAATATATAATTTAGAAAATTAAATATTTGAGAAAATGGGAACACTTGATATTATGCTTTATTTATTCATTAATGGTGAAATGATAATGAACATTAATCAGGTATTTGACTATGCCTTTCTTTTCGTGACAAAACAGTAATGTGCAGCAATGAAAATGTTAGTTTTCTTCTATTGTTACTCCATGAAGAATGCTCTTTGTGTCAATGAACATAATTTGCAAGATATTTGTATTAAGCTGTCAAATTTACTTTGAAGAAAACAATAAATAGAATTTCTTCCTCAAGCAAAAGCAACCAAAAACAATATAATAAAATTGTGAATTTTTTTTAATTGGTTGTTAATTGGCAATAATTAAATATGCTGATTTTATTGCAGTTTGTAATTTTTATTACTTTTTATTAAATTGTTTTTGTTGAGGAAGAAATTCTATTTTAATAACTCGGTGTATATCATAGTTGAGCCTTGTCTTTTGAAGAACTTTTGGCTTGAGCCTTGTCTTTCTATAGTTATAACAAAAGATATTAAGTAAAACCTTAGGCTTTCATGGCCAAGTGACCATATAGAATCCAAACATTTAATCCAATCCATGTGAAAAACTCCAAACGCTGCTTGCAATTGTATAAAGATTAGCAAAACAATGGTGATGTGCCTTGTTGAATGATAAATCTATGATGGATTTGTATGAAGGTGAAAAATGCCAAGTGAACAGCACTATGCTGCCAGAAAGTTTGGTGGTGGAGGCATAATGGTTTGGGCTCTTAATTCCATGAAGCTTGTCATGATTTAGACCATTCCATTCTGTCTGCTAATGGCAACAGTTTAAGGTGTACCCTTTCTTGTTTCAACATGATTGATAAAGTTCAGGCTGTGCAAAGACTGTTTGCTAACATGAATTTTATTGGACTGGCATACTTGGAGAGCACTGATCTCAATGCTATCGATTACTTGTGAGATGAATTGGAACATTTCACTGCAAAAACTAGGCCCTACTTCTCCCATATTGGTGACAGAACTGATTGTTGCTCTTTAAGAGCAATGGCATGCACTTTAACTGTACCGGGGCAGTCCCTGCATTCACTGGAGAAGACTGTGGTATCACATTGAAAGCGTTTTTGGCCTGTGTTGAGAGTATTGGGGCACTGACCAAATGGACCCCCGAGGTGAAAGTCACCATCATACGTTCGAAACTAAAGGGGGCAGCCACTGCAAACATTTCAAACATTGTTAATTTTTCTGACAAAATGGTAGCTGTTATCGCAGCTGGATCCAATCCAAATTAAAATTTCTTACTTCTTTGCAGAAAAGCAAATAGTAAAAATGTCCAGATAAATAACTGATTTAGCACGTCCATCATTTTTAGTGATACGAACACTGAACTAGATAATTTTGGCATTTCCTAGTACTGTAGAACTTTTTTCATACTTAAATAAGAGCATCCATCCCTATTAAATTAATTTATTCACTTCTGATTACATAATCTACTAAAATGTTGAAAATTTTTATGGAATTCTTCATCCCATGCCTTGGTGCTTTGTGTCAGATTGAGTTATAGATGGCTCCAAATTGTCATTTTTTCATAGGAGGGTACAAAACAAATTTATTTTGAGAACAGAATTTTTTCTTTGATTTATTTTATTTTCATACTGTTAGGGTAATGTAAGATTTAAAAAAAAAATTATAATTTGACTGAAAAGGTAAAACTTGCATTGGTTGTGACAATATTATGTTCCAACCAATAAATTGTAAGATTTGGTCAAAGGTTGAATGCCTTATTATGCAGTCTGTGCATTGTAGCTTGAAAATTTATGATTCAAGAATAAGTATGATAAGCTTGAAATTATGATTCAAGAATAGTTTTAAAGGATCTACAAGGCCTTCATCAAACATGTGAATGGACTTGCGACATCCAGTTTAAGTTAAGATACCTATGTGTCTTCTATTACACTTTAAATACAGAGTGTAACATAAAGGTTCATCACATTTAAGAAATCAATATTTTTTTAAAAATGAAAATGCAGAGATGGGTGACATACTGAAATCTTTGTAATAATCTTAAGTTTTGTTTATAAGTATTCGATGTGTCCTCCTCCTGTTGCATGATACACATCAGCCAATAATCAAATTCCTGTCATACCTGCTGAAGCAAATCTGGGGTAACTTCACAAATGCCGGCTGTTATTAAAGCTTTTAGCTCCTCTAGATTTGCCGGAAAGAGGACACAAAGTGGGATACATAGATTCAGACTTCAAACAATTCCGAGTTTGAACGGCTTCCTGGAACGAATTAAATTCGAAGTACGAGACACCATTGTATTTATAAATTGAAGTGTTTACTTCTATGCTATGTGAAAGTTTCAAGTTTCATAGTTTAATGAATTTTTTTTTCATAGTTGACTACAATGTCAGTTCAGTTTCTAGAGCCAAGTATTTTAGTGTGAATAATTTGTATTTAAAAAAAAAAAATCACTTTTAAAATATTTTGGAAATATGAACCTGTAGTATTTTTCTTATCATTAAAATTGTCATTTTGTTCTAAAAGCTGGTTATTGACTTAATTTTTTTTTCTTTGTTGAATCTTTTAATAGGGACCGGGCCAGCGGCAATAGTTTGAAGCAGAATCGTGCGACTGTTCGTAGCGTTGCTCAGTATTATTATGACTATGTACAATATCAGGGGCTTGAAAAATATTTTAATAATAATGCAAAAGTTACATCCATTACAAAATTAAACATTGACTCTGATGAAACAGAAACTGAAAAAACCTGTTGGAAAGTTCAAGGCATGAAAATGGAGAATGATACACAGAAGCCCTTTACTTATGTGACCCCTTACGTTGTTTTGGCAACAGGAGGTTATGACCAACCAAATACTTTAGCTGTAAGTGGAGAAGACTTGCCATTTGTATTACATTCCTTATCTCACTTGGAATGTCTAATTCAAAAGAAAAAACTTAATCCTCAGTCTGAACCAATCCTTGTTGTTGGAGCTGGGCTTAGTGCTGCTGATGCCATCATAACAGCTCATTTTTACAATATACCTGTGATTCATGTTTTTCGTCGACCAGTTAACGATCCTGAATTGATATTCAATAAACTTCCAGAAAACATGTATCCCGAGTATCACAAAGTTCATCAGATGATGCAAGGAAAAGGAGAGGGTTATCAAGGCTATCGAGCATATCCATGTCATCAAGTTGTTGACATTAAATGTAACCATAAGGTTCATTTGCAAGGGCCTTTATCTAGTGAGATTGTTCAAGTGTCTTATGTAGTAGTTCTAGTTGGATCACGTCCAGATCTTTCTTTTCTTCCTTGCAAAGGACTCCATCTTGGAGTAATACCAAATGAACCAATTAATTGTCGAGACAATCCAATAAACATAGATTTGTTCACTCATGAATGTGTTTCTGAACCAAATATGTTTGCAGTTGGTCCAGTGGTTGGTGATAACTTCGTCCGTTTCCTTCAAGGAGGGGCATTAGCTATCACTAATTACTTACATAAAAAATTCCATCTCGATTCAAAAATGGAAAATTCTCATGAAAAACTCATTCCAGATTAAACAGTAGTTGAATTTAACACTACGGCTCGGAGATATTTTCTGCTTGGGTTCATCCTGAGCATTAACTTAATTTCACATATTGTGATATTTATTAAATTATAATATTTAATTTTTAGTTTTAATTATTTTTAACATGAAGCACTCATAAAGTTATTCATTGGTGACAGTTATTAAATTATTCTAAGTCTTCAAATTGTAAAATAAATAAATATATTTATTTATATGTGTAAGTATGTGCATACGTATGTATGCATACATATGTATTAAAGAAGGAAAAACAAAAAAAAATAAGAACTGCCCCTTCCCATCTCATTATCATTTTCTCATTCTATTTAACATTAAATTGAAGCAAATTTGCTTCAATGTTCATTGTTGTATTTTTAAATACAAACATTTTTTTTTTTTAAAAAAGAAAAACTCTTGTAAAGGTAAATGCACAAGCTGTTATTTTGTTTTTCCTTAAAAAGTTACACTTTCAGGTAAAAATTTATTTTTGAAAATTTGTTTTAATGAAATATTTAAAAAATGAAATTTGTGTTAATTAGATATTATTTATTGAAGAGATTAATTTTGATTCTAAAAATTTCCATTTCTTAATTTACATAATTTGGAATATAGCTAAACTAGAAGTTATTATTGTAATAGAAAATTATTATTTTTTAGAGAAAATATATTTTTACACAGAATTGTACAGAGTCTAAAGAAAAAAAACAAACTTTGTTACGCATATACACATTCCTTAATTGATTTTTTACATATAAAGGGAAATTTTAATGGATTTCAAATGTGCTATTATGATGAACTGTTTGTTACCTTAAGGAGAATTATGTTGGCAGCTGTTGCACATTCATTTCAGTATTGATATTTAAATAAAACGTTGAAAGTATTGTTAGAATTGAATGAAATAGAACTTTTATATAAATGACAATATTGCTGCTAATTTGTAGCAGGGTGTAAAATAATCATTCAGCTTTCAGTCAGTCATATTTAGTAAAAAATAATTTTTTGTTAAAAGCACAGTGGGGAAAAGTCAATTTGCTATAAAATTAGTGAAGTTATTGTTAATTCATTCAGTGACCTATCCTAATATGCCATAAATGAAAAGTAGAAATAAGCCTGGTAAATTTTTGATGTTTATTTCATTATTCATCCAACTATTTTCCTCTTGACTAAACCGTGTTACTAAACAGAGGTTCATAAGAATAAACTATTGAATATCTCGGAAGGCTCATTGATAAATTTGCACCCTAGATTTACATATATGTATTTTGTTAACTTATAAGTTTGTACTTATTTTTGTCTTCTTGTTTTTCATAAAGATTAAATAAGAAGAAATTATATAATATACTAACTTGTACTAGTGCTTTGCTTTCTCGTTTTCAACATTGCAAATTATAATTTCCGCTAATTAAAAAGAAAACCAGCCGCAAATATACAGTTCTCTCCAAACGGTCCGTTCTGTTATCACCATTCCTGTTGCCTTTGCATTCTTTTTTAGGTGAATGAGAAATTTTTAAATTTCTTTTAAGGGTATTTATATAAGGCTGACCTGAGTTAATTTTTCCTTATTTTTAAAGGTATCAAACTATTGTTCGAAATTTATCTTGATTGGGCATGGCTGAGATATGTTAAGAATCGTTTGATTCATTAGTTCCGTGTTACTTAAGATATTTTTATGGCAGACCCATTTGATCGAGGTGCCAACATCTGTGATATAAAATAGACTGAACATTATCAATAGCTCCACTTTTTTTTTTATTTTTTATTTTTTGATGAGCCATTGTTCCAAATTCCGTGAATAATTAAGTTCTAAATTGATCATATACTTTTGATTATTTTTTTTGCAGATAGCGTTTTCACTTAGCTGTGATATTTACTATTCAATCTGCTCGATTGTTCTTTTAAACGCTACGAATTTTTTAAATGGGGGTTTACTGCGAATATTTTTTCGCCTTTTTGATCTTGAATGACTTGATGAAGTTCGCTTGTGAGAATAAATGTTGCATTTGCTAGTGGTTCCCTTGGTACATTGCAACCGACTTTTTCGAATAACTAAGAGAATAATACCACTTTTCCGCTGCTGAAGCAACAATTTTACTGTACGTCTGTTCCTTTTAAATCATTCCAGAATTGCACCAATGTAATTTTAAAGCCAAAAAATGTTGACTAAATGTAAGATAAACAATATTTTGAAAAACATTTTTTCCGAAATAAAGCAATTTTTAAAATACTTGGAATATCCCAGGTCTTGCTTAGTTATTATCCGTTTAAAGGCATAGAATTTTCGAAGATTCGATTGTTTGCTATCTTTTGCACACTTTAAATATTCAAATTATGTGTAATGTATTACTTGATATCAACACTGTTATATAATAGTGTTTTTTTTTACTAAAGGATCGTATCTAGGTTATTTGCACACATTTTTTCTTCAGAAGGCATTATGACATAATTAAATGATAGATATTTTGAACGTTGGAAGACCTTTTTAACAGGGTTCTTTTTTTTTTTTTTTGCAGATTGTGTTAACTGAAATCTCTCAGTCTAATTTGCAGTTAAATT
This sequence comes from Rhysida immarginata, assembly GCA_023313115.1. NCBI lineage: Eukaryota > Metazoa > Arthropoda > Chilopoda > Scolopendromorpha > Scolopendridae > Rhysida > Rhysida immarginata. Next base: position 987,754 of record JAHWFO010001255.1, read on the forward strand.
TTTAAAGTAGCTACGTGTATGTCTTTTGGTTTTAAAATAGGATTTTCAACTAGCACATCATTGCCAATTAACTCTAGCAAAAACGCACAATTCTCGAGGGGCCTTTATCTAAGGTATAGATGAAGCTAGCTAAAACTGAAGAATGAGTTTTGCAAAGATATTTTCTTAAAAATTATCTTGCATGGTTTATGAAGCGATATTCTTTTTGAAATACTTGCTGGTGTCTAATTTTAGTTGTTACATTGTAAAAGATTGTTCCTAAATAAGAGTGTATTGTTTAAATTGTGATTAGTTCATCTGCTTTTCTCTCCCTCCTCCTATGCTTGCTGCTAATGATTCCTATTTTAGGGTATTTTTGAATGACAATGAAAATATTGAGCATGTATTTTTTGTAAAGGCGGATGTAATACCAAATCAGTCTTCAGAAAATTTCGAATTGACCATTTGACCGCCCGCCAGATAGCGAAAAATTCATGGCCCCTCGGTTAATGTAGGCTTTTGATGTTGCTATTTTAACATATGAAAAATAACCGTTATATTGAATTCCTATGCTTAATTTGTATCGTTAAGAAAATGGTTAAATTTTAATGGCTGGTAATATTCTAGGGATTTTTATGTAATCTTAGTTTTAAGTAACGTTTCAGTTTGCTTAATATTTACCATACAGAGAGAGCATTTTTAAATTTAAAAAGATTTATTCCCACCCATTTAAAATCTTTCAGACGGGCAAAATAATTACGTAGCTAGTTTTAAATAAAAGTACAATTTTTTTTCTATTTCAGACTCTTAACACAATTTATATTTATTATATTCACTTGGTATTTATTCTTTTCATTAAGCAAGGTTAAAGTACGAAATTTTATAATTGAAATGAAATCGAAGCCATGTTATTTTTTAGAATATTTCGCTTTTCAAATACGCAAATCGATTAATTTTAGATCGCCAGAATGGAATGAATTGGAATGGTTATGGTATATCAGCTTATTAACAGTCATTCTTGATTTTGGTCATATGCTTTTTTTGTCGACCAACCAGAATTTGCATTTAAATGCTTGGCATCCTTTACCTTCAAAATATATTTATCCCTTTCTGCCAAGCAAAAAAAATTAGAATAGTAAAATTGCTAATTGTTATATCTTTGCGCACAATATGTATAATGTCATAAATTATGGAATTACTAGTAACCTTTGCGACACTGAACTTGACAGGGAATTAATTTACAGAAATCCCTCTTTCCAATGTTAATAACCACAGTCTGTACTGAACTCTTGAACTGCTGTACAGATTTTGCTCACCAGTAATTAAAAATCTAAGGATATAACTTTGACAGATTGATTTTTTTTAATTTTTTTTTTACGTAATTTATCATAATATCATTTCAAAATACTCTTTACGAAATGACTGAAAAGGAGAAAGGAAGGCACTCGAATTTTTAAGCAAGTAAACCTGATTTTACTTCTCGAAGTGGAAGTAAACCCGAGTTTAATTATGGAAACCAATTACAGACCTCTTACTTAAAAAAGTTTCTGTATTTTTATTTGATCCTAGATTGTGCAATTAAAAAATGAGTTTTTATCACAGTTCTTCAGAAATACAAGTTAATTTCTTGAGGTGAAGTTTATTGTTGACTATTATAGTCTGATATTGAAAACATTTTTTTGTGATTATTTTAACAATTGGACAGCCTTTTACATTTGTTAGTGGCTGTTTAAACGCATGAAAAGACAAAGAAAAAAATAATAAAAATAATTATTTTAACAAAGCATTTCTGATTAATTTATCCACAATGGAAAAATGAATAAAGATGCTGAAAATACACTTAACACCATTTAAAAGAAATCGAAATATAAATCTAACGATCATAGATAACCTAATCTAAGGTCCAGAATACAATATTTAAAATGAACTGAGGATGGGTACTAAGTATCAACTTAGATATGAAGTTGACAGGATTTAAGTACATTTTTGTTATACAATATACAGGGTGCGTAAGGTATTTGAGGACACTTTCGTTTGGCTACTGCTGCACTATAGTAAATTGTATGGTATTTCCGTTTCCGGAAAGCAAAATGGCGGACCATCAAGTAACAAATCATGAAGAGACATGCAGTAATCGTGACAATAAAGGCAGAGCACAGCGATTTAGAGATATCACGATTTCTAAAGTTCGCAAGCTCATTCGTCCACAAAGTGCGGAAGAAGTTGGAGACCGAAGATGGCAATATTGCACCAGTAGCAAAGCGTAAAAAGCATGCCTCACACTCTGACATCAGAACACCTGAATTTATTCAACAAGTGCAGCAGGCCATCGATGACAATCCCAGAACATCCACGAGGTCACTTGCCAAAGATCTCCATGTGTCGGGAGGAAAAATCAGAAATGTTGTCCATGAAAACATCAGATATCACTCGTATGCTATGCGAAGAGGTCAGTTTATGTCGGACAAAACACGGGAAAACCGCCTACTCAGATCGAAAAGGCTCTTAAACAAGCTGAAAAACCCGTGTGAAGCTGATTTGCTGTGCATTTGGCCTCCTAACTCCCCTGACCTGAATCCGTTGGACTACTACGTATGGAGCGTTCTGAAATTGATATTCCTAGTGGATGTACAGTAGTGAATCTACAGTAATGGAAACAACAGTACACAACTAATGGAACAACCCTAAAGTAGGTTTAAATGGAACAAACCACTCAACGTAGTGTTCGGTCGAAATGCTGGAACTGCTGTGTAGAGAGAGAGGTCAATGAACACCCCCATAACATCAAAGATGAATTGAAAGCTGCCATTGTTCGAGTAATGACCAATATGAACCATGACCATTTGATTCGCGCATGTCGACGGTTTCGATCTCGCATTGAACAGTTATAGAAGCTGAAGGCGGATTCATTGAATAGCCATATAACGTGAAGGTTTCTTGTGTATGCTCATGATATGTTTCGATAATAGTTATTATCTCGACTTATTTCCGTTTTCTTTCTTGACGTGAATCTGTCCTCAAATACCTTACGCACCCTGTATTACCTAGAAAGACCACTGCCCACCTAAACGAAAACAAACCAACAAAACGAATTAAAGCTTTCAGTATTCAGGGAAGGAGAAGTTATTAATATCGTCAAAATAAACATCCACTAAACTGCTTCGGATTACGGTGTTTATAAGCCATTTCAAGTTTGGTGCATGTCGGACATTACATTTCATCTGTAAAAATAACAGTTTAGGTCGACCTTGAACGACCCATGGAAAAAAGGATCATTCAATGAAAACGAGACGCAGGGAATATAATTGTAACGCACATTCTATTTCATGGGCAGAAAAAGAGACTTTTTAAATACCAAGCAGCCAGAAAATGGCAATTTTTATACGACAAATGTGAGTAATAGTATTAACTTTTAGATCATAATAAACTTTTTAAATACTCCTAAAATATTTATGAAATAAAAATCAGTATTTACAAAAATAAAAAGTTCCTATATAGTTTTTACGCTTCGAGTGATTTTCTTCTTTATATAACCCTGCTTGGAACTGCTCTTAGTCCTTTTCCGTGGCATGAATTCAAAAAGCCGCTGGAAGCATTGTACCGTGATGTTTGTCCGTGCGGAAGCAACAGCTGCTTCCAGTTGATGCCTATTGGATGGTGGTGGGTCCATGTTTCGAATAACCCGTTCCACCTCATCCCAAAGAGGATCGATCAATTCGGGGACTGTGGTAGCCAGAGGAGTAAGTTGAATTCATTATCGTGCTCCTGGAACTATTCCAAGATGAAACGAGCCTTGTGACACGGAGTATCCTTCCGATGGGGGAAATGCAATAACCATGAAGGGATGGACCGTAGTCAGCAGCAATGTTCAGGTAGCCCTGACCATTAAGGCGTTGTAATAAAATAAGTCAGAAACTGGGGACAAGATGATACGCTAACCAAGAAAAAGGAAATCACTGTTCCACAATAAAATAATTTAATAGCATTAACAAACAATAGCAACATAATAAAGCTTGTATGTACATTTCGAGAGCCAAGCCCCCCTCTTCAGCGTGTACAGACGGGAACCGAAGTTAGAAAGGTTTCCACAATCGAACAGTGAAGCGTACATTTGTTCAGGTGGGATGGAAGTAGTGCTTTCACAAAGCTCACCCTACCAGAATAAATTCCACATGAAATACACTGAAACAGGCAAGAAGCCTGACTAATCCAAGAGATCATCCATTAAAGAAAGGTTGGAAGAAAACCCCTTATACAGGGTGGACCAAAAAAAAAAACTCGCCACTGAAAATTTCTAAGTCCAATGGAAACGGCCCACAAAGGGGTGAACGATTCTAGAAGGAAGAACGCTACTGCTTAATGAGGAATACTCTTTTGAGGAATCGAGAATTGAACCATGTTGACTTTTTAAAGTTCGTCGGAGTAATGACATTTACAGCTCGCAAATGTAATAATGCAATTTTTATCGACCTACATACGTCAATATGACTAACTGTGTTTACTACCTTGCTCAACTCAACAGCCTACATAGGAATATTATTATTGGAGATTTTAACTGCAACTACCTGATCAGTACGCCGGATCTACGCATATTGACAGTAATGACCCAGACTTTAGGTCTGAAGCACATTGTAACGAATCCAACCCGATTGTCTACTAAGCAATCTACTCTGATTGATCATATCTATCTTTCTCCTGTTATTCAACATACTAGGCCTATGCTTACCAACTTTCCGGATAGTGACCATCTTGCGATAATACTAACATTTACCAAAAACGTACAAGCGGAAGTCTCACAACAAAATAATTATTATTCGACATACACTATATGATCACAAATATCCGGACACATGCACGTTTGCGCTCTAGCCACGATTTCATGGAAATCAATAGGGCGTTGCACATCCCTTTGCCCGAATCACAGCTTCCACCCTTCGGGGAAGACTTTCCACCAAATGTTGGTAGGTACTTTCCGGAATGTTCCTCCATTCCTCCCGAAGAGCGAGAATCAGTTCAGGTACAGAAGTTGGCCGATGTGATCTGGCCCGCAAGCGTCTTTCCAATTCATCCCACAGACTCTCTATAGGATTGAGGTCGGGACTTTGTGCCGGCCAACCCATTTCTGCGACCCCTGAGTCCGCAAACCACTGCTGTACACGCCTCGCTTTGTGGCACGGAGCATTGTCGTGTTGGTAGAGAAATGGCCCGTTTCCGAAAAATTGCCACAACGTTGGAAGTGCACAGTTGTCCAAAACATTCAGATAACGGTCGGAGTTCATGATTCCTTGCACAGGAACGAGCTGGCCCAGTCCGTACCATGAAAATGAGCCCCACACCATGACTCCTCCTCCTCCGAACTTGACTGTGGACTCTGTGCACTCAGGTAAGAAGCGTTCTCCAGGTATGCGCCAAACCCAAACTCGTCCATCGGATTGCCAGAGTGTGTAGCGAGATTCGTCTGTCCACATTACACGTTTCCATTGGTCCATTGTCCAGTTTCTGTAGGCTTTGCACCACTCCAGACGTCGCTTGGCGTCGACCCTGCTGATGTGGGGCTTGTGGGCAGCAGCACGGCCATGGAATCCCATCGTGTGCAGTTCCCGACGAATTGTCATGGTACTGGCATCATTTGCAGAGGCGTTTCCAAACTCTGTGGCAATTTTTTTCCGCCGAGGACTTCCGGTTGCTGCGGATGACACGACGAAGCACTCGACGGTCTCTGTCCGTTAGTTTCTTGGATCTACCGGTTCGTTGTTGAACTGTTGTTGATCCCCGGGTCTTCCATTTCATAATGACATCGCCTACTGTTGACTTGGGTATCTGAAGAAAGCTGGAAATGTCACGCACGGACTTGCCGCATAGGTGACATCCAACAATGGTTCCACGTTGGAACTCACTGAGCTCTGCCGAACGACCCATTCTTGCCAATGTCCAAGCAGAGTTGTGTCTGAAGGTGTGGGAAGCTATTTAAATGATGTGCAAGTCATTATCATGTGACATTGGGCCAATCGATGATCTGTGAGGGGTGTCCGGATATTTTTGATCATATAGTGTATAGTTACGAAAATATTGACTGGAGTCAGTATCGGGTTATATTACGCCAATTGAACTGGTCGCAGTTTAATGAAACTACTGATGTTGATAAAAAAAAAAATTGAGTATCTTGAAGCCAACTTGTATAGTGCAGCGATACAAGCAGGGCTAGAAATTAAGTATAAAAGTTGTAATATTAAATATACTTCAAAATATTGGTGGAATTCAAACATATTGAAAATGTGGAAGCTTAAATGCATTAAATATAAATAGTACCAAGAAAATAAGAACGAAACCAACCTTAGAGAATATAAAATTGCCACCCAAAATTTTAAAAAAGGTGTTCGACAAGCTAAGCGATCATTTATTCAACACAATGCAAAAACACGTCGTATATGGAGGGTTCGATACTGTACGTGGCATCAAAAATTTAAGTTACCCAGCCGTAAGTTTGAACACTGTCTTAACTGGATAAACAACGCTACGGGTGTCCCTATACCTAAGCAAGTTATAAATAATCCTACAATTACAAGCGATCAGTCACCTTCGCCTAATATCCCGTATGGCCAAGCATTACAAATTAAATAACGACCTATTAAATTAAAAGATATCGGGCAACAAAAAGGGATACCAGCGAATTTATTAAAACATCTTGATTTATTTTGGACTAAATAAAATTCGCCAAATGTGTCTTAATATTATATCAGAGAAAATATTTCCTAAAAGTCTGAAGCAATCCACAATTGTACTGTACCTCTATATAAATCGGGGAGTCATGAAGAAATTACAAACTATAGACCGATAACTGCCTTATCTCCTATAACAAAAATAGTGGAGAAATTAATATTTTCTGATTTGATTGATTACTTATGGCAAAAAATACCTTCACAACAATTTGGGAGTCGTCCTCAACGAAAGGTACAGTGGATACCAATTAAGTTATATATCAATGCGATTGACTCTTTGGATCTTGGCCAGTGTTTTATGATTGCCCAGACTGATATATCGAAAGCATTTGATACTATTTCGAGGGCACAATTGCAAGAGGACTTGGCCTCTTTGGGAGTAACCTACCCCTATATAGATCTGGTCAAAGATTATTTCAATAAACTTACTAATCGAATACAGTCGTCGCCGCCGATAATAAAAGATTCATTGCGAGGTATTGTGCAAGGGTCTGGATTGGGCCCGCTTATGTATGCTGTTGCAACGGCATCTGTTTATAACCACAGATTTAATTTACAGATTGTAAGCTATGTCGACAATAATTTTTTATATGACTCTTATTACAGCCAAGATCAAGAGATTGTTCGGAAAAATCTTGAACAAGATATAAGTTATCCAGAAACCTGGTATAGCTGCAGAGAGAAAACAAAAAAGTTCAATGCCTATAGGAAAAGCCCAACCCAAGACACCATTAAAGTTTTGGGAATAACGTTTGATACCAGGATGAACTTTGGTAACTTGACCGATATTATTATAGTTAATTTGCATCGAAAAACATACTTGATAAAACGCATTCGCCCAAATCTTTCTTATTATGAAATGGCTAGACTAATCCATGCTGTTATAAGGCCAATATTAGATTACAGTGTTATCTTTTGGGGAAGCTCAAAAAAAAAAAAAAGAATTTACAACGAATAACAGTTGCTTATAATAAGGTCATCCGAACAGCTTTTGGACTAACTAAGTATGAATCGATAACAAGATGTTGTTCAATGTATAAAATACCGATTATAGAGACAATCCGGAAAAGTGGCATGGTCGCAGAATTGGCAGATTCGATGCGTAGTGAAAACCACCCGCTGCGTTTATACGATCGTGGCTGTGTATTACAGAAAAACATCGTAAGAATATGTATGGGAAAGTTCTGGTACCACACGTGACATCAAATTTTCGTGACCAGCATTTCCCTTATAATGCTATCAAATATTGGAATGATCTCCCGTTCGATTTGCGTTGTCTTGGTCTTGACTGTAAAGCTATCGCATGTTCAATATCGTGTTATCATTTTAGAAACAACTAATTTGTTTTTACACAGATGCCAACAATTGAGCTTATTTTCTGGTAAACTCGCTATTGTTTATTGATTTTTTATCATTCATTTTAATTTATGCACCTTTTGGTGCGCTGACATTAATAATAATAATAATAATAATTGGAAACGTAATCGTTTCTTGCCAGAACTCACGGTACCCTTCATCTAGAAATCGACTCGTTCCATTTAACGTTAACGCCTGCCTTAATTAATGGTAGCGTTCTTCCTAAAATCGCTTAACCCTTTGTGGACCGTTTTGCCGCACTGAAATTTGACTTTGACCCCCAAATTTAAGGTCATCCATTTGCTAACTCGAAAACTATTAAAGATAGAGAAAAATTTCCGATTGCTACCCTGTAGAGCAACACCACATTCGTCTAAAAACAATTTTTAATCACACCCTTCCCCTTGAAAGATTTTGAGAAAATGGCGAGAAAGAGTCACTCAAGGCTTGCCAGGTTGCTTCACTGCAATTCAAATGTGTTAGAAACCTCAGCCAACCTGGTCAGCCCAACCAGACCTTGAGTGACTCTTTCTCGCCCATTTTCTCAAAATCTTTCAAGGGGAAGGGTATGATTAAAAATTGTTTTTAGAGTAATGTGGTGTTGCTCTATACTCTGTTCAATGAAAGAAAAACTGGGCGTGCCTAATTAAATTTCCAATTTCAATTGTTAAACATTGTTAATTTTACTTAGCAACAATGACTAACAATTGAAATCGGAAATTTAATTAGCCACACCCAGTTTTTCTTTCGTTGGACAGAGTATAGAGGGTAGCAATCGGATTTTTTAATATTTTTCGAGTTTCCAAATGGATGACCTTAAATTTGAGTGCGGCAATGAATTCCTCGCCCCCCCCCCCCCCATTTCCTATAAACTACACATCAGATCTTGCCTAACTGGCAGCTTTGAGATATCTGCTGTTATAGAATTTTTGGACACCCTGTATATGTTAACATAACCAATCAAATAAAAAAGCTTATTTCCTTATAAGGGAACAAACGTATCTTGACCTTAATTTGTTCTTATCCTTATCCTGGTTTTATTAATCACGCTTTGTACGTGTATTAAACTTTAACGTCTACAGAAAAAGCAACTTCACCCCGGCATATATACGTCAAGACTCGAGCCATTTTATTTCCCAAAAATTAACTCTCTCCACCATCAAATTAGAAGAGCGCTAATTCTACCATTCACAGATGAAGCCCGAGAAAAATAGATGGGTTTGATTAGATCATTTGCAATTTTTAATGGTTTTGAGAGCAAAATGGTTGACAGGATAAGAGAAAAAATCAATAGGCACCTCAAGATATTTTTTCTCTCATTGAGTCACGACGCTCAAAAAAGGAAGGGAAGACTATAAAACTGTGTAGACTATAAAGACTACAATTAGACAGAGGCCTCAAAAAAAAAAAAGGTAAAGGTGGCTTTCAGGAACGCTAACACGGTAAAGAGGAAACTGAGTGCAGCAAAGAACAAAATCCCCACAGAAGAACGAGCAGGCGTGTACAAGTTTGGTTGTGCCACTGTGGACGGTTTTATTTGGGCAGCTCACAGAAAGGTATGGCTAAACGTAGGACTGAACATATAGTCTGTATAATGAATGCAAAATGGGTGTTTCGGCCTTTGCTTACCATATTATGAATGAGGGACATGTATTTCACTTTTGTAGAGATACCAGCCTGCTATTTTTTTTGGAATCTTTAGAAATTGTGAAAAACAAAGCAACGAATCAGCTACTGAACAACGTTGAAGGCCCCGACCAATAGGGGAGTAATGATGGGACGATAGCGATACTTTATCGATACTATCGATAGGCTTATGATATCGATTGGACAAGTATCGATAGTTAGAAATTTTTGCAAATGGATTTTAATTTTTAAATGATCTACAAATTATTAAAAAATGATAAAAAAAATTTTCATCTGTGGTTTATGTCCCCTTCTGTGCTTTAACTGGGATTTTCCCTCCCTTGTGCTTCCGCTTTAACTCTAGGGGTTTTCCCTCCCTTGCACTGTAAGGCTGGGGGTTTTGTAACTGGGGGTTTTGATAGGGACTCCAAAAGTTCAACGATTGCCATTAACCTGAAAGAAAAGCTGCTATTCAATATGGAATAAAGATTTCGCCAAATAGAACACGTGAAACTTCCAGCAGTAGGGATGACCCGCTGGACCCGCGCTATAAAAAATTCCACTTTAGTAAACCTGTAGCATGCGCTGCAGCTATGTCTTTTATTAATAATGAAATTCACTCCCTTTCCAAAATCGATGAGGGGACGTTCAAGAAATACGTCACGCTCTTGGGGGGAGGTTCCATAAGTGTGATGTCACAGCAAACCCTTTCAAAAATTCTGAAATTTCAAATTCACTTTTTTCATGTTACTTTTTTTATTTCATTTGGGTCTCCCATTTTTTTGAAGATGAGTCAGTTAGGGTTAGTCCAAAAAAACGCGCTAATTGCTACCGGTAGTCCAAAGCCGGTCGCGTTATGAATCGAGGGTCGTCCGAATCGGGAGAAAATTTAAAATGAATAAAGCCAGCTACGTATGCCTGCATCGTTCCCGCATCGATCGGACATAGTCAAAATTTCGAGTCAGTCACTGTTGGCTCCAAAATGGGCTTTATGACGGGCTTTGACCGGTCGCGACCGGTCGGACTTTTTTAGACACACCTTTAAATTCTTAATTTTAAAGTGTTTCCAAACTCTTTGAGCCTGATCATATTCAGGCCAGCTCGTACTTTCTTTGTTAATGAGGAATATAATTTATCTATTGAAGGTAATTGTGTTTCATTAAATCTTTCAAATGACTCCAGATAGTCATAACAATTAACTTCTCGCGAGCACATCCCAATACCCAACACCTTCATTGTCAGCTTTACAACATGGGCATGACCAACGCCACCTAAAAAACAAAGCCTGATCACTGCGTCATCAAACCTGGGCTGATAATTCAACTTTCATTGTTTACAAGAGACGAAAAAGCACCTGTTGTAATCAGTGGCTGGTTTCACGCTTTGAAACGTTTCGAAAAAACTGTTTAAAAATAAACCGTTTAAGTGGCTCAAACTTAAGCTTAAACGGTTTTCTAAAACAAACTGACTAAAGAGGGAGTTAGTTATTTAAAACATGGCTATGCTCGCCTCCCTTATCATTGTAGGCTATGCCATGAGTAAGGACGAAGCTAATGACTTTGTTTGTAATTTATGTACTATAAAATGTCTAACTATATGGAGTCTCCACAATAAAATTGGCAATCGCGACTTCTTCCGCCGTTTCCCACACACTATTGGACGATTTGTATTGTGGATTCGCCGCCACTTTGGCTCGTTTTGGTCCTCCATTGTTTTGACTTAGAAAAACGGAATTGCGCAAATAACGAACTAATAAACGGTAGCTTGTGTCATTTTCGTTTATTTCGTTTTTCTGCCTTCGTTAAAACGAATTTCGTTTATTTGACCAATATAAACGGTTTTTAAACCGTGAAACCGGCCAGAGGAGCCCACTTCAAAACCGAATGGACATGTTATTACCAAGGGACCATGTTCTATTTATTAGTGGTCAATTGCTTTACTTTTGGTTTTTAGGATTAAAAAATTATTGTCGCCCTGTAAGAGAAGAACAATATAAGAAAATAACGAATAAACAAGCTATCGCCATCTGGCGACGTGAGGGAATAAACGAAATGAGTAAAAATGTTTTTTATATTTGTTGTGGAAACAAAACACCCCCTGTCCAAATTTTAGAATAAACCAATTAAAGATATTAAATTTCATTATGATTTTAAATCAAATTTTCCAAAGATGGAATATTCTAATGTAAACAGGATAAATATTAAAAAATATGAAAATGACTTAAAACGGAACTAATTAGAGATATCACTAGTATTATAGCAATAACTTCTCCGACATCAATATTAATGGTGCATATGTTACAAAAATCATACTATCTTTGTATGAATGATGTCTTCAAATTGTTCATGTACACTCGCATGCCAAAAATCATGGGATAGCAGTGGACTATTTTTCAAGTGGCAGTAGCATCATGTGCAAACAGTAATATGCAAATCAGTGTCAGTATGTTTACTTACACTATCATGAGTAAGCGGTGAGGTGTTCAGTGTGACAATGGCTACACGACGAGAGCTATCAGAGTTCAAACGTGGCCTGGTATGTGGAACATAACATATGGGTCATTTAATATCGGAGGTGGCTCAAGAATTCAACATCTCACGGTCCACAGTTTCGAGTCTACCGAGAGTACCAATTTAACGGCATTACCTCCCACCATGGACAACGCAGTATGTCGACCACACCTTCTCAATGAACGGGACCAACGGCGTCTGAGCAGGATCCACCACCATCCAATGAACATCAACTGGGAGCAGCTGTTGCATCCGCATGGACAAACGTCACAGAACAATGCTTCCAGCGGCTAATTGAATCCATGCCACGCCGAATTCGAGTAGGCCTATGTAGGAATGGTGCAACACAGTATTGGGGGGGGGGGGTTCCTAAGAAACTGGTCACTCAGTGTACGTACTGTAATTTTGAAAACTGAAAATACAATCTACTGTTACTGTATCGTTCTCATTTTCTTCAAAATTAAATAACCTTTTATTATTTTTTATTTTTTTAGGAACTGTTTGAAGAATCAGAGGATTATGAATTGGATTTTGAAGGTTTTTAATTGTAAAGATCCAGGTTAAGGAGATTTTTCTGCATTTTCTTGTGTATTTTATTTCTTCGTAAAAAAAAAAAAAAAAAAAAAGGTAAAAAAATGGGGATCGCATTATATAAGAGGATGAAATTTTTACTGTTTTTTGGGGGGTTTTGAAAATGAGATCGCATTATACCAGAGATCGCATTATAGTAGAATACATAAATTAATTGTGCTATAAAGGTGTTTAAAATTTTTTGGGGAATGAGAAATGTGTAGGAACCCTGGAATGTTTATACTCAATTTTATGGGATTTTTCAGTCTCCCAATTTAGCTGTCCATATGAAAAGATATGGCATGTAGTATATCAAACAACTCGTGACGGTGTGTTATGAATAAAAATATCGAGTAATCGATGATAGTTGGAATTGGTTTTGTAGTACGTGTTTTAAATTAACATTAAATTTAGATAATTGGGATATGATATATTTTATTAGTTTTATTATTTGGCGAGAATTAATGGGGGGTTTTGGAGAAAATTAGGGTTTTTCTAATCTCTCAATTTGGCTGTCCTAGAAAGGTTTTCGATGATTGGGGAAATTTTGGGAGATTTTTCTTTTTTCAATTTTTGATGATTTTGACGTGAATATAGATGCAATTCGGATAGTTTTTGTTTAAAATTAGGTATTATTTTAATCAAAAACGACCATTTTTAAATCTCCCAATTTGGCTATCCTTATTTGAAATCAATTAATTTTTAGATAATTGGGAGGTGATAGTTTTGTTTGTTTTATTTGTTATTTGGAGAGAAATTAATATGTTTTTGCAGAAAATTAGGGAGTTTTGGAGAGGATTGGAACATTTTTGAATCTCCCAATTTTTCCGTCATAGTAGTAACATTTTATACACTACTAATTCTTTATAGAATGACCATAATTGCAATAATCATTGCAAGTGACTTCATTTGTTTAATATTTAGCATTCTGTTTATACCCTCCCCCCCAGATAAGTGCAAAGAATTCTTTTAAATATTTATAATACACATTCTGATTTTCTTTCTAGAACGTAATTATACTGTATTTATAAATTAAAGATTACACAAAACTGAAATAAAGCCTCGTCAGGAATACTTTTTGAAATCTTTATTTGGTAAAGAAAACAAATTGAAACAGATTTTCATTCTCTTAGTAACCTAGGAGAATGTTGTAGAATCGAAGCCTTTAAAATAAAAGCTGATTAAACTATTTGATATGTTAAAATTCTCAGTTGTTTCGCATTCTAACTCCATCCATGCTAACTTATAGAACATGGGGCAGTTTGAAACCATGAAAAAAGAATTAGATGAGATGGTATGTGTCGTAAAGTAAGCAAGGCTGGAGTGATTTGGAAACAGAAAAATAATAAAATCGACAAAAAAATAAATTCAATAGGTTTCTAAATGTTAATTCAAATAGCGTCCATTGTATATACAAGAATCATACGAAAGTAAAAGCGTCTTCTGCCATTGCTGCTGCTAATAAACTCAAAGCAACAGGAATGAGAAATTTGCAACATTTTTTTTCCATTTCTTAGACGAAAAATGATGCGAATTTCTTTGTTTCAGAGGGGAAATGGGTCTACACGGACTTTAAGGGAAAACAATTAGTAGGCATTACTCAATTTACTTCCATATGTGAAAGGGGAAAGAAAATGAATACTGTGAAATTTTTTTTTAAAAAAAAAGGAGAAAGGAAACGATACATTGTCGCTAATATGACTAAAAGACATAGTTTCTCTCCCTGATATAAATAAATTTTCGGTGACTAGAACTCGATTAAAAAAATAAAACAACAATAAAAGGAACCAAAAAAGAAATAAGGAGAATTTTAGTTGAAAAACCTTTAGGTTTTATGTGACATGATTTTCATATACAATTGTCGGATGAGTAATTCAATTAAAAATTACAGGAGATAAGTTCGCTTGAAAATAAATTTCACGAGTCGTCGATTAAAAATAGAGAACAATCTTTGAATGAGACGATAACTAAACACTGTAAAGCTAGAGCAAATATAAATAAGGTGTTTAGTAAATAAATAAGACGGCAATTAATGAAAAACAAAATCGTTCACTGCGCATCTCTTTAGCGATTATGAATTTTATTTCGCGCAATTTATGATTATAGGTTCTAACAAGAGGCCGTATTAAAAGAGGCACGACAGTGTTTGGTGGTAAAATAAATAAATGGAATTTATGGTGCTGATTATATTCCATTATAGAGCTTCTAGCTTTACAGTGAACAGCTACGGTGTTGAACCCCCGACATGGCTTTTGGCTTTTCGATGGATGGGTGTTCTTTTGGAGACGGGTCGTTTAGAATCCCTCATGACGGTGCTCCTCAACCACGTACACCTGCTTCGTGGCGCCTGGCACTTGGCTGCTAGTCACCCACGAGCGGTGTTTAGCGCGGATGAACGACAGGTTGCTCTCGGCATGTTCGGCCCTATCCTCGGCTGCCTCCAGTTCCCGTTGGAACCTACGCACGCGATGCAGATTCTGAGTGGAGACTCCTTCCTGTAAAATGCAAAAAAGTTCTCGAGTAAGAGGAATGCAGGAAACCAAGGATAAATACATGCATTAAACTTGGACACATTACATCTCGAATTGGCTACTTCTGATTGAACGGTTGCAAATGTCCTTCAACGATTATATTAACTACATTTATTGTCCTTAATACAATCTGATATAATCGGGTGGATTAACTGTTTCTTTTGAACATGATCACAGTTTATCTTTAATACTTTAGAGAATTTATACATAAAGACAACAGAATATAATCCATCATTTTCACTTTTTTAAAAGCCATACGATTAATTAAAGGGACGAATCAATTGAAAACTTTAGGAATTACACCATAACATTTTGATTGGGTTTTGAAACCCACCACATACGTACTTGTGCATGCTTAGCAGCACTTACAAAGGCGTTACTTTAATTGAACTAGTTTTTCATTAGTGTAAGCATGAAAACAACTGGAAATCATTATCAGATGAAAGTTCCGTATCTTAATTTATTAAACATCTCTCATATACTGACTAGCAGACAAGTCATGAGAATCGCTCCTCTTGCAATAGATCATGAGGTTGGCTAAATTCATCATTCAATCAGAGGCTGCCTTAGCCTCGTTGCGCAGGTCTTTTATTTATCGTTCATGTTTCCTGCTTAAATTGCGCTTTGTTCAACACGTGCTCAAGCAACATGTCAAACAAGAAAATATTAGAATTCTTCTGAGGAAAATTATAGTAGTGTGCAAACTAATGTGAACAAGAGGGAATTTTCGATATTTTTATTGAAACATGAAAAATTATTATGATATGTTACATTTAGTACGAAATATAACCACCTCCGGCTTGTATGGCTTGTTTAACAAGTTGTGGCATAAATTTTATTAGGTTTTGGCGCATTACCTTTACTTCATCGTCGTGAAACTATATTTTGAGTAAAGAAGAAATCATTGTTCCTTTACTTGTACAGTCATCAACAGGAAATAATCCACACGAGTTTAATACTTAATATTACATTTCATGCCAATGTGTTGTTTTAATAGCTTTTTAATTATAATTATTTAAATTTAATAATCTTAATAATGTTAACTCTAAATGTAATATTAAATTATTAAAAATAAATTAATATTGAAACGGTAAAACTTAGAGTAAAATTCAAGTGTGGATTATTTCCTGTTGATGACTGTACAATTAATTTTCCGCATTCTTCCCTTAAGAATTGATCACAAGTTTTCAATCGGAATTAGACCGGGCGAATTTCCTGGCCATTCTAAAAGCTTAACAATCATTTTCTTTAATGAATTTTTTCAGTTTTTTCGTCGTGTGGCACGGAGCAAGATCTTGTTGGAAAATGCCGTGTCCCGTTGGCACTGTTCCTTCAACTTAGGAATTATTTTTCTTTTAATCACTTCAGTATATTTGTCGGAGTTTATCATTCCATCAATTGTTAATACTGATCCTGGGCCATGGACAGTAAAGCATCTCCAAAACATTTTCTTAACCGGGTTGATGTGTTTAGAAGACTATTTTTCGCTGGATATTTCTTGAGGTAGCGAGACCTCTGACATTGCACCACGAAATGGATTTCATCTGAAAAAAGGTTGTTTTCCCATTGTTTTCACTCCATTTTTCATATTTTCTTGTCCATGACAGTCTCTTTTTCATCATTGGCATAGTTAGAGCTTGTTTTTTATGAGGACGGACAGCCTTACGACTCGTTTCTAGTAGCTTACGACGAACAGTGGAGTCGTGAACATGAACACCTGATTGTAAATCAGCTGTAAATCAGATCTGCCAAACTCTGGAAATCAAATTATGTGAAAATTCCCTCTTGTTCATATTAATTTGCACACACCCATTAATTGTAAAAAATAACTTCGCATTAATTGTAAAAAGGTCGTTTTAATGATCACTAATTTAACTATAATCCATGTAAAAGTAACCTCAGTACGAGGCTAAATTTTATTCCACCTTGCTTCCATGGTAAGGTAGAAATATTTTACTCTAGGAGAGTTTTTTTTTTTTTTAAGAGAAATTCGAGATAATAGTAAAGCGTTGGAATGCCTTTAATAAATGTAATGAAGTAATGAGAGCTAGTATATAATCAGGAATGGTAACCAGGAACAGTAACCTCGGAATCAGAGGATTCGTCAAAAAAGGGTTAGACGAATGCATTTGGTTCAAGATAATATTGTATTAAAAGTTGAACACCAAAAATAGAAATGAATTTGAAAATTTCATTATCTCCTTATAAACTGGTTGACTCTTTAATAATTAATAATTCTTTGATTTAGGGACGCATTCGCGTCATATTCTTTAGGAGATATCGAGAATCATTGCAACTCCTAAAGTTTTTGATATAAACAGTTAATTTAAAACTTGCTAAAAGAAAAACCAAGAAACTAACGTTCATCAAATTTAATAAGATGGATAGTCAAACTGTCAGTATCCGAAAGAGATAGTGACAACAGTTATCGCGTTAATCTCGACAGAAGTAGCACATCGAGATGTATGGTGTGACGGTAGTTTCATTCTTTTATAAGGAATCTATTTATTTACCTGTTCGTTGAGTTGACGCTTATACATCTTAATCTTCTCATTGAGTTTCTCGACCTGATCGGTAAGAAGCGTGACGGTCTTTTGGCTCTCCTCTGATTGAATGTAGAGCTCTTTCACGTGACGCTCCTTCTTGCGCAATACTTTAGTAGTTTCGGCGTGGCGGCGTTTCTCCTCATCCATTTCAATTTCAATGTCCCTGATCTAATAAAAGAATCATAATAAATCATAATAATACATCGTTTAGAAAAATGTCAACCCAATTAATAATATTTTCGTTAAATCATTATGTGCGTTTCTCAATGTTTATGGTTTGGTTTGGTTTGTTTGGTATTAACGTCCTTTTCAACTGCTATGGTCATTTCAGGACGGCTCAATGTTTTATGAAAAGTGAGTAAAACTCTTAAGCGCTTTTTTGAGTAAATTTACCAAACTATATGTAACGATATATCGTTTATTATTTTGAAATATTAACGTCAAAACCAAAAAATCCGTTATAAAAAAAAAGCAAGAGCTTATTTTATTCTTTCAACTTACTCTGGCTTCGAGCTTGCTGATGACACGCTTGCCTCCGACTAAAGCATTGGCTTCCACTTCTTCCATGCGGGTGACGAGGGTCTTGACTTCCACTTCCAAGCTCTTACGGATGGTCTCGATCTTCACCACTCGCTCTTGTTCTTCGTGCAAAATGTCGACGGTATGCTTCAACTCAGACTGGGCCTTGTTGGCGCGCTCGTCAGCAATCTTGAGCTCCTTGTGCAGCTCATCGAAGTCAGCCTGAATGGCACTGAGTTCCCCTTCAAGCTTACTCTTGGCTGCGCTGATGTTCACGTTGATGGTGGTGAGCTCGTTAACGCGGACGTGAGCGTCTTCGTATTGCTGTTCAGCAGCTCTCTTAGCGCGCAACGCCTACAAATGTACGCAGAAAAGAAGATCATTAATACCACATAATAGCTTACAATTCTCAAATAATATACAAAAATGAAGAGAAGTTATGTGTTAATACAAAAGGGACAAAATACTAACGGCTTCAAGGCTTCCTCTCAGTTCGTCCAACTCTGCTTGCAGAGCCTGTGCGCGACGTTGAGCGACACCATATTGATCAATGGTGCTCTGCAATTGACGTTGAACTTCATCGTAATGATTCTGCAAATCCTGTAGAGTGAAAGCAAGGGCATTAGCCTCTCGTTGAATGAAAACAGCAACAAGTACATTTGGCGAATTATTATTATTATTATTATTATTATTATTATTATTATTATTATTAT
>JAHWFO010001255.1:1006832-1072114 GCA_023313115.1 Rhysida immarginata
ATTATTATTATTATTATTATTATTATTATTATTATTATTATTATTATTATTATTATTATTTTAAGCTTACGGTGATTTGCAAGGCTTGCTTCTTGATCGTCTTCTGCAACTCAATGTTGTTCTTGTTGGCAACATCAAGGCTCATCTCAAGTTCGGTGATCTGAACCTGGAACTTCTTCTTGATGCGGGTGATCTCGGTCTTCAGCCTGGATTCGGCTTCAACCAGGCGAGAGTTGAGCTGCTCGATTTCGATCTGGTACTGCTTGCTGTCAAACAGAAAACAGGCATTAGTAAATGTTGAACATTCCAATTTAAAAGAAAATAAATCCTAAATCTTATTTTATGTTTGTGATTTCATATGATGAGGAACATGGTATCCGAACTGAAATTAGAAAGCGAAGTGAACAGTTAACAGGAAACGAGTTTTCCTGTTATAACTGAAATAAGAAAACTCTTACTATTTTATAGGGCCGAGTTGTCATTACTTTCATTTCCGTGTCATTCTGTCAATGAATTTCCAGTAATAAATCTAATATACTAAAACTCTTGCGTGTATTTATTTATTTATCTGTAATTCTATCTCCTCCTAGACGGTTTGAGCTAGCGACTTGAAATTTTCAGGGCAGGCTTATCAATAAAGGACCTGCTCTATCGCCAAAAATCAGCACCCTACGACCCCCCCCCTTCCCCACTTTCTGGGGTTTTCATTTAAAATTATCTGCTTTTGCTTTGTAATTCCCCTCAACAGATGGCGCGGGCGGGCGAAGCCGCGGGTAACAACTAGTATTATATATATGATGTAGTCGTTAGAGTTCAAAATTCATTGAAGTTCCAGAATTACTTTGAATCGTCATCACTTTCATGACAAATAAATAACAATAATAAATAAAATAAACGCTTTCAATCATGTTCATTAAGATTAAAATGAACCTTGTGGAATACACGTCGTTGTCTCTATAGCTGAATGTAATATATAAGTATGAACATGAATTTTTAATTCAGATAATGGCTATAAGCAATAATATGAATGAACGTTATTTGTAGGAGGAAAAGTTACTTTTATTTTGGAGCAATTCCGTAAATTTCCGAATAAATTGTTTCAAATTTTATGTACAACATGATTTTTTTTTCTAATTGCTTAAGGCAGATTTCTCAATTAGCCAAAATCTGTGGCAGCCCCTTTTTTAAAGAAAGCCATGGGCATCATGAAAGCTTTGCTCTCTGTTGGTAACTGTACTTGAGAGGTAAATAGCGATATTTAATAAAGTAATAATTGTTAATAACACTGGTATTACAAAAAAGGAGTAAGTTTAAAATCGTTGGGGTTTTTATGTAAATAATGCCATGCTCCCCCTAACCGCTTCCATCGACCATCTAATGCAGTGATCCCCAAACCGCGGCTCACGGAATTTTTTTTTGGGGGGTTTCCCTTACCAAAGTGCCAAAAAGGTTCGCAGGAAAAATCTATTGGTTGCCGTGGTGAAAATATATCAACTCCTTACATGCGATGCCCGCAACATCTGAATGGGCGGGCTATTGGCCAGTCGCGCCAAAAAGGTTGATAATGGGAATCCTTAGCTTAAGCATTGATAAACTCAAGAAAATCAAAATATAAGCCTATTATTTGATGCTAAATAATTTATGTCGCGTTTGGCTCGACTCCTTAACAAAGGTTACTTATTAACGTTGACCTTTGTTTATAAATTAACTTCTGACATAAATATTATTTTTGTAATAATATCATTAAAAAGAAATTGCACAATGAAGAATTTGCTTATATAAGCGATTCAATTTTGCAAAAAAATATTTATTTATATTATTTTCCTTACTGATTTCTTTATTAATTTTATTATACTGCTCGACGAATATAATTTTATTGTTCGAAGGCATGTTTACGAGAGAGGTAGGATGAATGTTCCCCCCCCCCCCCTCCCAACAACCTCGACAAATTTCTGTTTAGATACAGATAATGATTTTTTTAGTATAATTACTGATTATTTTGTCCAGATATATACATTGACAAGATATAGGCCGCTTATATCAAATTAGCATAGAAATTTAGTTTAAACACTAATATTATTATCCTCAAGAACCCTCTCTACCAAACAGTACGTCTCCACCCCTCCCTGCCCAAATAAAATCTTAGCTACATACGTTTTTTCTTTTATTAACGTCAAAGAAAAATTGACATGAAATTGTGCCATTATCAATAGGCAAAAAAAAAAAAATGATTACTCAAAATTCAGTATCATTTCTGAGGATGCAACATGAAAACAGACAGAATTTTCATTTTGCATTTTTGAAATAATTTTAGTAAGTCGAAAATAATCACATTACTCTAATAGTTCACATTTATAATGGCCATGTCAGCATATTTCTTACAAACTAGTTGGCATTTTTTTAAAGCAGGATTACAGAGATGATTTCAGATTCCACAAAAAACTTTTCTTTTTTTCGTTCGACTTTGGCGCGGATATAGCATTGTACTCTTCTTCGGTTTCCTTTCCATATAAAGACAAGGCAGATAAGGAACAGAATTGGAACATAATATAAGATGGGTAACCTATATTAACCGAAGCATTCGATAAGATTTCTTCCATCATGGGCTATTTGCCAAGTTTTCTTTGACTTATTTTCGGTGCAATGGGTCATTCGAAAATTACTTAATCCCCATTTGATAGGGGAGGGAAAAGTTTTCTTATTGACACTACAAGATAAACATGCACAAGAATACAATAGTTTTACAAAATAACTAGCAAGCAGGATTGTATAGGTTCTCAAGGGGAGATAAAGGGAGAATCAGACTCGTGATTTATTCACTGTTACTACCATTTAAGTTCCCACTCGCTGGGGCAGCACGGCAAAGACTGGGGCCCTGGGGACGACGGTAAGGGACTGAGCAATTCCTCTAGTCGTCGGTTGTCTCGAACCGAAGTCTCCTCATGCATCGTTTCGGCAAGAACTTTCTGACTCCTCTCCATGGCCTGACTTAGGCGGAGTCCAACCGACGCCATACGCTCACTCACCTCACCGTCCTCCTGTTCGATTTGAACCCGTCGTTCGTCTAAACTGTCGATTTGAAGTTCTCTGTTGTAGTCCAGAGGTGCTGGACGGCGACGGCGACTCAGCAGGAGGTCATCCTGAGTGGCCAGTGCCTCTTGGCGCAAATCTTCCTCGATCTCGGCGATAGCTTTGGTGGTGAAGGCTCCCACCGATCGGACTTTCTTCAACGCCCCGCCTCTCCTGTATCCCTCTCTGGATCTTGACCTCGGCACCATCCTCTCGATGCGATCGTGTGTCCTCTGAACGGCGGCGGCCATCTCTTCTTCGGGCGTCGGACCTCCTGTCTTTTTGCGTTGAAATTTCCTGAACGCCGTCTCCGGCACACTGGGCAAGTTCGGCGGCTTCTCTTGCGTTCCTGTGGTCCTCTTGTCCAACCACGTCATCATGTCTTCGTAGAAGTTGAAGCCAAACAAGTAGTTATCATTGTAGATAGATGTATAAGGCTTCTTCCACGAGGAAGCAAACTTACTAGGAGCCATGACGAAGGGTTAGGAACAAGGTCGGAAAGCAAGAAGAGAGCAGCTGTTACACGTTAGCTCAGAACGGATGCGAGGCCACGACTGTCCTATGCATCCGAGACTCTTCCCATCCGTCCTTGCATCCGTCTCGGTTTCTTTTTCCTGCGACTGTCACGTGGCATTCCCCCCTCCCCTCCCCCTACTTCCTCCCTATCTGCCAGCAAAAGTTAAATCGAGCTGAGTTATTTGTAGCTAAGAACGATCGGCTCAGCAGTTTTATTCCATCCTTCCATCGCTTCTATGTAATCACACCGTCATCAAAGGCAAGCAACCACTTCTCTCGCTAATTACCTGGCTTCCTTTTCGGAAATAACTGCTGATAACTTTAGCGTCCATTAATCCTTTTAGCGTTCTTATCACTTTCAACCCCATGCTTAATTACTGATCTTCAAGTCTTAGATTGGGAGAGCAAATTTTAGTGGTAGAGTAACGTTCTATCGTATGTGATAGAAAATAATAAATAACTATAACAAATTTCAAGCATTTTTATCGTAACGGCCATTGCTCTATGTGATGTCTGTGTCTTCTTAAAATGGATGCCTGTTTACACATCAAGCTATCCTTAATTGGAATACTATTTCCAGCGATTAACACGCAATTGTTTTAATTACACACTTGCATTGTGTGACCACCACCATCTTAGTGCAGGGGAAGCCTTGGCCTCAATTCGAATCGTTTTGGTCTCCCTTCAACAATACCTTCTAGTTATTTTCACCGCGTTGGAATGAAGACAAGAATAAATTGGAACTTTTCCGAACGACAGTTCCTAGTTTGGGAGACAAGAGAGAGTGTAAGTTTCCTCGACCTTTCTTACACAACGGTTGCTCTTGAAACCTCTTCATTGTTTTTCTTCCCTCATGTTTTCTTCATACTAGCACATTTTGTTTCTACTAGTTTTTGCACAACGAATAAAACCCATTCACAGATTTCATCAATAAAACGATCATTCACCAAAAATTTCGAATTATTTTTGGAAATTCGAGCATTAAACCATAACAATGGGATATATTTTCCCAAATGATATACCATCTTTAAGCCATAATAATAAATAATAAAAATTAAACACAAAATGGTAAGACCTTGAAAAAAACTGACGTTTCGGATAGAGGCTATCCTTTGTCAAAGCAAGGAGGAAAATAGAGAATTATCTGAAAGTGAATAGTTAGAAAGTCAGCTACAATCTATACAATGAAAGAAAACCTAGGGGTGTTCAATTAAATTTCCGAGTGCAATTGTTAGACATTGTTTATTTTCCATTTGAACAATGTCTAACAATTGAAATGGGAGATTTAATTGGAAAAGCCCATGTTTTCCTTCGTTGGAGAGACTATAGCATTTGTTATTGAAAAATTAAATCGATAGCATTTGTTAAAAATTGTTGTGAAAAGCTAAACACGCATTTTGAAACAAAATTACATTAATAAAGAGCATTAAGAATTTTGTTTTAATGTCTTTAATTTATAGTTATCTTATTGCTTTCAGGTAGTCAATTTATTTAAAGTCATTTTTATTAATTATTATATCAACGGATTTCAAATTAAGATTTTAAGTATTCTAGATTCTACAGTTTATTTTTTCCCCCTCTTCTTTTTTGAAAATTTGTGGATAAGTTATAATTTATCCAGGTGCAACAGGATGTTTCGTTTAAAGCAGTAATTCAGCTGATGTTTTAAAACATCTTTCATTCATATGGAAAATTCGCATTCAAATTAATGAAATTTTTCTGTCATGGAGATGTTGGTTTCCAGATGTGTAACTATCAAACATTATACGGTGAGAACTGTTTTCGTTACAGATGTTTCAGAGGCAAAAAGGATGCCTTCCTCTTCTCGATAGAAAAGCTAGTGTCTATTTATAACACCGTTGCATCCGTGCTAAATCGAAAAGAGAAGAAAAACAAATGATAGGAGGTGACGCGTATGAGATAAAAAATAATGGAGCCTGTTAAAAAGGAAATTGTCTTTTACGTAACCAAATGGAAAAATTTGCCTATATCAGCCCCCCATTGATCAAGCAACACTGATTTCATAATAAATGTTTCTTAAAAGAATTTATAAAAAAAAAATAAATAGAGAAGGCATAATATTAATTTTGGTAATCTTTTCAAAAGAATTAAGAAAATTTGGTAGTTTTTAAAATTCATTTTAAATTTGTAAATGTCAATACAAAGAAATAGTACAGGATAAATTAATATGAATTACAGCTGTCAGTGATGTATGTAAAGATTTGTTAACGAAGATAGGGTAATAACAATAAAATTTCTTAGCACGTTTTCACAGCAACCAGAAACCTTAAGAAGTCTAAAAATAAGCTGGGCAGCTGTTGTCCTGACAGGTTATTTAAGACCGGAATTAAAAGCGAACTTCCAGAGCAGAACAGGTTATAAAGCCAGTAAGTTCACTGATGAAATCAAATAAAAGTATAATAACCGAAATACATATGAACTTGAGGAGAATGTTATCATTCCAATTATTTTTGTTAACTGATAAAATAATAAAGAAAACGTTTCATTGCCTCACTAACATTAAGAGTATTAATCTTTATTGTTTATTGACTATTGGCTACTTCGTTGCTCAAGTTCTTGGTAATCGATTGGAAAATCTCAAGATCTCTATTTGAAGAATACCTTCCTAATTTAATCAATAGAAGAAGCTGTGCAATTTCAGTTATTTTTTTCTTATGTAACAATGCATATAATTCTTATTTAAATTCCTCCCATCCTCATTTTTTACGTAGGATAATTGGCTACGTCTCGGTGCAGAGCAGGCGTTTTCCATTCTTCAAGTAACCTAAATTTAACTCTTAATCTAAACTGAGTTATGCTAACCTAAACATAACGTTGTTCAGCATTTCGTAAACTCAAACCATTCGAATTTCAAACGGGCTTCTATATTATTTTGTCCAAGCGATATACAGTAGGTATAAGTTATAATCTTTATACTGATTTAACCATTTATAAAATTTCTAATATAAATACAAATTGTCACTGTAGTTTAATATTTTTAGCGATTTTCTTTTATTTTTCACTGCGTTTGAAATAATCTACTTGCTTAGTATTATTGATTTCATATTTAAAAAAAATCAGATTCTGTTGGTAATTTAATCTTAAATGCGTCAACAAGAAAGCAAAAATTCAACTCGCTAAAGTTGAATCGTTACCAAGAAACTATTTCGCTTGTTTTTCTTATCTATTTTTCGTAACATTTTAACGTGAACTGAACTACGTCATAAGGAACTTAACACTGAACTCTCCAAACTTCAAACAAATCAGAATAATCTTCTGTATCTTGTGCTTCACTATACTTTGTATCGGTAAAGCAATAAAGAGTAAAAAATATTTCCAAATGTCTCTGAATAATTGTCAAATGGACGCTTAAACATTTACTGCAGTATAATAACCTTCACTTTGGAGAAATCGAAAGCCTTGTAAATAAATAAAGAGAAGGTGCATGTATATTTAGAAACGTCCTTGTTGTTAATTATATGGCTAGTAAAATGACAATTTATTCCGTCATTACCTCTCAAATGGGCAAATGAACTTTTCTAAAGAATGATGTAATGCTTCAAGGAACAAGTAGAGCATTTTTTAAAGGGTTAGATAACATGTTGCGATAGGGACAGCGTTGGCGAAGAGCTCGTCACGGGAAGCGGAAATGCGGCCAGAAATGCTCTTATCTTGGGAGGTGTGCGTGAGAAGTTTCACGGAAAATTTGACACCGAACAAGAATTTGTGGTCAAGGGGGGACGCAAGGACGAAATCAATATCCCCAAGAGCGTTACCCGCGGACGTCACCGATAAAGAATTACTTCCGAGTTTATTTATACGCGCAGTTTTGTACTTTAATTACAAGTATCCTGATGAGGATTACAGTACTTAAATTTAATGAGAATATAATTTGTAGAGTTTCCGTCTTTTCTACGTTTTTATATAGAAAAAAAAATTAAATGTTCCTTGGATCTCTTCGGCAAAAAACAAGCCAATGCTCTAAATTCCCCCGATGCTAAATAAGGTCATTTCACGATTAAATCAGTTTAACGATCTACTCAACTACTGAAGGATTAGAGAGGTGCCAATCAGAGTTGGAAATTTTGCCAATCGAGGGTTGGTTTAACAGTATTCTACTCACTAGAAATCTCGAAATTTCTCCAAGTTCTAGGAAGAATCAACAATGTATACAGAGTGTTTCAAAAAATGTATGCACACTTCAGAAGAAGAAAAAAACTATATAAAAGTTATAACACTAAATATATGCAGGGCTGATTATAACTCCTCTTTGACTTCTATAGGTGTTCAAAGTGATTATCATAAGCGTCAAGATACTTTTGAATCAGGCGAACAGTTGCTGCTATCCATTTCTCTAGCAAATTCTTATCAAGTAATCTACTACGTCTAGCTGGCGGTATGGTCTTCTTCGATCAAAGTCGTCTTTATTCATCTTGGGATGTAAGCTTTCGATTTTGCTGTTACGGAAAAAGTTATAGATAACATCCAGTAAAGTGTGTATACATTTTTTGAAACACTCTGTATAACCACACTCTTTATATTGTTTTTCTTTTTAATAATGTTTTACTAGGTAAAACCACTGTTCATGCGTGCCTAGAAGCAAATGATCTCGTGCCGTTCCTCTCGTGCAAAAATGTTCAAGTTTGCTGATATACAATGCATATATATGAAGTTATTGAGAAAATCCTGGAAGCCGTAGCGTTTTCGAAAGTCTCATTGCTTTACTGGGCCATGAAGTTTTCATTCAAGCAAATGTAGTTACCGTCATCAGTAAGAAAGATAGTCACAATGGAGCCGACTGTTACCTCAATAATCTTTATAAGTAGGACTATCGTGAAAAGTACTGTACAATGCTGCATTCTCCATATGACAAAATGCCATTGCCTCAACACTTATCGTAACTTTTACAAACTATTTAAACAATCCAAATCATTGTTTTCGTTGGCAATTAACCAGATCCTTTTTAGATCAGGACTCGTTAACAGTATTTCATTCGCTAAGACGTCGTAGCTGTATCTTAATTTGCTGATTGTTAAAGTCGTTGCTAGTTTTTAAAGCAGTGCTTCTCTTGGGCGCTTCAAGAGATTGCAATCTCCACCTAGTGGCTATTGACCATTTTTAGAAAGCTTTGACCATGTTATTTCAGTTTTCAACATCACACTTATGCGAATAAGGATTTTCAGCATTTATCCAATATTAAGAGTAAAAAACAAATACTCTTCAATTATCGACAAAGAAGTGTGAGTATATCATACTTGCCCACATCCACATTGAATGAATCGCCAAGATATACTAATCTCATGTTTCTCATAAGCATAATTATAAAAAGTATCAATATTATTATCAGCTCGTTTTGTTTACTCTTAAACATAAAGAACGTTCCTTAATAGATTTCTTTGTACGATGCTGTAGAATAGCAGTGAAAGGTTTGGTAATAGTTTATGCAACTGCCTACTAGCGCCCAAGTTGTTTTTCAATGGCGACATATTGTTTTCTGTAAAAGTCGGAACTTTTAATGCTCCTTAGTTTCACGTGTTTTGTGCCAGGAGTTTGAAGGTGAGTCATTTAATTATTATATCTATTTATTCCGTATTATATTAGTGCTACGTATTAGCGTAAGTTTGAAATAGTTAACATGGTTAGTTATTAATTCAAAAAAATACACGAGATCTTCCTAACCCGTGCCCCCACGTTGTTCCTAAGCTATCCCCCCATATTTTTACGATTACTTATTCTCATCTTCTTGGAATTCTGTTGTAGGAGGTAAGGTTTACACCAAAAAACTTTCTACGAAAGAATATGTATTTGATTTTTTTTTAATCTAAGATGCTTTTGAAGTAAATGAATACTTGATATTTCATTTGAAAAAAATTTGAATTTGCTATTTATGATTGTTTTTACAGGAAATAAATACTTTTCTTTCATTCAATATTTATTTTCTCTTTTTAATACCCATTTCATTTTATGAAATTAGGGAGCCCGCTTTAGAAGCACTTTTTTTGAAATGGTATAAAATAATGTTTTGGAAAAAAAATAAAAAAAAAAGATTTTGTGGTCTTTTTAATAGCGAGACCTATAAAGTAACCTAACTAGATATGTGTTTCACATTTTTTCAATATTTTATACTTGATAGTTTTGCGTGTATATGTCTAAAACAAAATGGAGGCCGCTTTTGGTTATTCTTCTCTATGAAATGTGAAGTGGGCTCGCAATTATGTGTTTGATTGCAAGTACGCCCAAAGTCAAAACGTTTGAGAACTATTGAGTTAATGTATAATAGTGCCCCGCTGTATCTTTTCTTAAAATCTTTAAGTTTAGAACTATCTCCTCGAAAGGTTATCTAATCATAAAATATCCCAGTGTATAGGCTTTAGTCTTGGACTGCAGAATTTTACTGGATAAGTGAGAAATACCTTTACACGTATTTGAAGAATTTATAGCTAAATAAAAAGGCTAGAGATGAAAAGTGTATTTTTTCTTTTGAATGAGGATATTATTTCTGGAAATTATAACGAAATATTTGAGATAATATTTGCAAATACTTTGAATTACTAAATAATGGGTGCAATTTTCTGGCCAAAGAATATTCTGAATTTTTAAGTTATGGGGAAAGCAGACACTTGATATTACTATATGTTATTCCGTATCAAGTTTGCGGAAAATCACACATCAGAGAAAACGTGCACATCTAACAAACAAATAAGCCCATTAATAATAATATATATAGTTTTATTTCTCAAAACGAGTGAAAGTAAAATATTGTAATCTTTTTCAACCTTAAAAAAACAGCAACGAAGGTATTCAATAATGTGGAAAGTGGTGATTTTTTTATCACTTTATTTACTGTAAGTACTATCCACAGTCATAGGGTAATTGATTTTTCTTCTCTCTTAAAAGAACATTTAATCAATAGAAAAATGAATAAACGAGGAAACGGTTTTGATCAACCACACAAATAACAGGTTTTGACCAATATCTTTCAACACTAGGGAGGTTGCGCGGAGTGATTTTACGTACGAGACTCAGGGTGACTCGGGCCACAAACTGAATGTGAAACACAATTTATATCAATAATAGGGCTGACAGAACTTCAAGTTGAAGGATTTCTTCATTTCTCAAGATAAATCACTATTAGCGCAGAATAAAAAACATTTATTTCTTATATATACATTTATATAAAGTACATTCTTATATCAATTACCAAATGGTTAAATGACGAGTAATTCGACAATGGACCAATAGATTCATTAGTGTTGAATATGTGGTAACCTATAAGAATTATTTGCATACTCCTATGTTTAATTAAATTATATATAGTTTTAAATGTTAGTCGTGAATTGGATAATAAAATATTTTAACATTTCTTTTGTGTATTGGTAACTGGATCACTTAACATCGATTTGCCGATCGTGAAATACTATCTGGTTGCGACTTTCATTTTTCATTACATTTAACACTATGCATTGTGTTATTTTTAGCTTAAAATGAGAGACAGTTTATCCAAATAAGAAATAGTTTCGCTATTTTAAATTAACTGAAAAGACAACCATTAAAGTTTATACATTTTATACGTTTAAATCTTCTTGATAAAAAAAACCATTTTTAAAAATTAAGTCTCAAAGACTATTGAGTAAGCAAAAAATCTCAGCTTTTTTCAAAATCTCAGCCTTGTAGGAGATTGGATTATTCAAAGGGGCTTTAGAGATCGAGGGTTATTCAGAAATCGTTGGATTATTCAAAAGAATAATGTTTATGGAGCTGATAAATTTAATATACTCGTAACTTAAATTTCGCCGCTTGCTTTGTTTAAAATCTATTAAAGCTATAACAACAAAATGAAACTTCCTTTAGCTACAAAAAAAAAGAAGTTAGCGCATTGGTATCACTTCGATTGAACATTGAACATTGTCAAACGAACAGAAATTAAACGGTTAGATATAAGTATCAAAGGGGCACAGAATAGAACAGCCTGAGCCTATGATACTAGAACAAATCCTAGTTCGTTAATAAATGTACGTACTCAGTCCGTACCATTATATTATTATTATCATTGTTTGGAGAAACCAAACTCGGATCAAGTCCGGAAGCCAATCCCAGAGGCGGACCCAAAAGAGGGCCAAAGCCCAAGGGACTCAAATGCGAGGGAGGGAAAGTTATCCACTCGTGGGAGTATTGATGTTTGAGTGTAGGAATTTCCTTACTATGTGACATGTGTTTAGAATTGTGGCTTTCTGTAAGGTTTTGTATAAGTGTGGGTTTAAATTTAGTGTTGATAGGCTTTTGTGTAGCGAGTGTGGAATAATCCCAGTGGCGGAAAGAATGATAGGAACAATGTGTACTCTGTTAACTCCCCAAAGGCGTTTTATTTCGTGTGCAAGATCCGTATATTTAGTGATTTTGTCAGTGTATGTCTTTTGTAAATTGTGTGTATTGGGGATGGAAATATCAATTATGTAAGTCACTTTGTTTTGCTTATCTACTAGTGTAATGTCTGGTCTGTTATGAGGGATAGTTTTGTCAGTGATTATAGCTCTGTCAAAATATAGTTTATGTGTGGTGTTCTCTAAGACAGTGTCGGGGATATATTTATAGTAAGGAGTGTGAATGTCCCTTAGCTTGTGTATCTTAGCTAGATGTTGATGTATGATGTTGGCTACCTGGTTATGTCTGTGCAAATAATCTGTCTGCGTGAGTATTTTGCAACTGGATATGACGTGTTGGATGGTTTCCTCTGCGATATGGCATTTCCTGCAAGACCCGTCAGTCGATTCTTTGATAATATGTTTTCTGTAGCTTTTAGTGTTAATAATCTGGTCTTGTATGGCAATCATGGATCCTTCAGTTTCCCCAAAGAGACTCCCTTCACTCAACCAAAAGTTCGACGCTTTTTTGTCGACGTGTGGCTGGTTGAGGTCAGAAGGATGTCTACCGTGGAGTTGCTTTCCGAGCCATGATTGAAGTTTAGTGCATGTTGTAGGAATGTTATGGGTGTTCTGCATGCTGTTCAGATTCAGAGGTGTGTATTTTGTATCAGCCATGCAGACTGCTTTGTGTAATGGTGATGTGTGTTGTTTAGAGTGAAAGAATTCTCTGAGTGACTGAGTCTGTTTCTGGTGTAGATCTGTTATGTCAATAAGACCTCTGCCTCCCTCTGAACGAGGCAGGGTGAGTCTTTCAATAGCTGCGTGTGGATGGTGCTTTCTGTGCTTTGTAAGCAGTTTACGTTGTTTCCTTTCAAGTCCCTCAAGATCTGTGTGTGTCCACTGTATGACTCCAAAGGAGTAGGAGAGTATTGGCGTGGCATAAGCATTGATGGCCTTGATTAAATTTCTGGAATTTAAGTGCGTTTTAAGTATTGTCTCTAGCCTATGAAGATATTGTTTAGTGAGTGTATTCTTTATGTGTTTGTGCTCCAGAAGCTTGGCTTGCTTAAATCCTAGATATTTGTAAATATTATTATTATTATTATTATTATTATTATTATTATTATTATTATTATTATTAAGGGCATTCTAAAATTAAGTTTCCCCGAGTCATCGATTGCAACAAAAGTACATACAGTAGTTAACAACAAGAAATTAATTCCCCAAGGACGGTATAGGAAAGCAGCGGAAGCCCTGAGCTCAAATACCACGTAGATCACTTGGTCCCTCTAATTCCCTCTCCCTCCAGTGGGCCAATCAAAATCAAAGTATATAGTGAAGTAGGACATGCCTATGATAAGCCATGTTCCAAGTTTCAACCTTCTACGTCAAAAATGTGTAAAAATATGAAAGGGACAGACAGATGGACATTGTGAAAACAACAAGCACTCCGCTTCTGCACGTATAATATGAAAAAATATTAAGTTATTATTATTAGCCGTAGAAAGAGTACTCTTCTGATTCGAAACCGTCATAATTTCGGATTGCATTCATCTTCCGAAAAAAAGGAGCAAGGTTAATGTATAGAAAATAAATAAACGTTGGCTTATTGTCGTTTCCTATCACTATCGGCAATGGAGATACGAAAATGTACGACTACACTTGGCGTGCTCGTAAATTTGGGCTCCATGAGAAAACACGAAACGAATTTTCATTAATTTTATTAGTTATCATTGTTCAATTTTAATTTGATCCCATTCCCCTTCTCAGTCACTCCACCGCGCGAAAGCCTAAAGTATCCTTGCTTACCATATGTTCTCTGTCCATTTTATTTGTTCGTATCAAGTTCCAAGTCGAATTTTTCACTTAGGCTATGTTCCTTTTCATGTGGTCTGGATTGTGTATTAAATTTCATTTTTCCAAACAGAACCTACATTGACTTCCGCATGAATTGCACTAACATCGAAGTGATACCAATGCACTAACTTCTTTTTTTTTTATATTTTTTTTTTTGTAGCTAAAGGAAGTTTCATTTTGTTGTTATAGCTGTAAATCACCATTTATATTTCTGGCTGAATATTTCCCTCCTTCCGGGGAATAAAATAAGCTAAACCGTTATTTTTACAAAACATATAAGACAGTCTATTATTTCTTTCTGCTGATATATCGCAAAATCTAAGTAACAATGATGAACAGAAATTACATTTTTTACTAAGGAAAACCCATTTTTTGTTGCAATGAAGTATAAATCGTCGTGAAAATAACTTTGGAAAGCATTGATTATATTGTACATATTTGCCCAGAATATATCCTAAATTTATAGGAATAGCAAGAAAAAAACTTTTTTAATTTTTATTTATTTATTTATTTTTTTTACTCCAGTAATGCAAATGGAGTAAAAAGCTAAAAATTGAAAATTTATATTGAAAAATGGGGAAAATGTTAAGTATGTCGAATTTTTTGGATTTCGATTAGCATGCTTTACAAGCTCCACACAATTAATATTATACATGTATTTAATATATTATAATGTTTGTGTTATAAAGGGCATTCTAACGGAAAATACCATTACGTAAATTTGCAGGCCCTTCAAGGGACGTTTTCCATTTCAGAATCTCTACATATAAGAATTTTCGACAATGAATTTTAAACAATCCTTATTTAAAAAATACATGGTGTCCGAAAAGTATCATTACATTCTTAGAAAATCAGTAAAAAGAAACAAAAAAGATGTGCAGTTACGATTTTTTTGTGTCCAGTGAAAAAATATCAAAGTTTTTTTTGATAAATGTTTAGAAATTTCAATATGCACACTATCAGTCGCAAGCGACACATCGAGTCGATAAATGATTTCTACTCAGATTCTGTGAAGAAGCATTGGGAATGGTCGCTATAATATTTTCTACCCATCTCACAATTTGGGGCGCCATCTACTGTTCACTTCATTTAAATAAAAAAGCTTTGATACTTTCTTTATTGAAAATACAAAAAAACCCAACGTGGATATTCTTGCTTGATCCTTTTTAATGATTTTCTAAAAGTGTAAGGATACTTCTCGGATACCCTATAGTATACTTAAAAAAAAAAAAAAGAGTATCGAACATGGTCAAAAAGTTGAGGACCAAGCAGATTGTAACAAATACATTTACAAAACAAATCCACGTCCATTTTCAAAGTATTGTCCCTCGGCCACGATGCAACTCTGCCAGCGTAATCCAAAAACTACTGAAAACACTTCTATAAAAGCATTTGCTGGAATCGTTCTTAAGGCCTACTACGATGTGGTGATGACTTCTGTGATGCTCGGAATCACCGTCTACGAATTTATTGCTTCATACGCCCAAAAATGCAAATAATTAAGGTGCCAGGTCGAAGAAATATACAAGTTGTGGGAAGGCTGTCCTTCACCAGCTGATTTTGCACCAAAGAGAGCATTGCGAGGGAGAAACCTTTAGTGCCACTTAAAAACGCAACGAGCGAATCATGGCTTCATTCCCACACACATCTTGAATCATCTGCAGTGTTTCCCGTAGCCGATTTACCTAATTTTTGGCAAAACTTGATTTCTCACATGTCCAACGCACTTCACCGCGGTCACTTCATCGTATTGAATTCTCGTTCATTCACCGCTCACCGTATATGACGAGCATTGCCTGCTATTTACACGTCAGCTGTTGTTGCTGTAACCGACGAAAAAGACAGACCGCGGCACTATAAAGTCACCTGGCCATAGTCAACACCTCCTAGAAAGCAAGCCAAACAACTGAAACGTCATACATTGTTACTTCATCATGTTTGGACCATTGTTAAGCGTATTTCTACCAATAAGAAGCCTTAAATTTGCTCTAATTATGATGATGTAACAATGTATGACTTTCGTTGTCTCCATCTTGGAATTTAACAATCAGTATTTTTCGTTTGTTGGAAGCAATGAAGGTTGAGTTGTTGCTCAAACCATAAACACAGATATGCCAAGCCATTGTTAAAAATGTTGCGCCTAAACATAGCGGCGCATGCGGTAAATTCAAGCTCAACAAAATGCCTATTCATTTAGTATATCTATGGTTTACCGCATACACCGCTAGGTTTTGGCGCAACACTTTTTAACAATGACTTGGCATATCTGTGTTTATCCTTAATCTGTGGCTCAGACTACTATGATCAGATGAATTTCGAGCGCCCAGCCCAGGCCCGTCTCTCTCGTTGGCCTTGGTTGTTGCCGAGGCCTACGAGAGAGACAGGCCCTGAAATTAAAAAGTCATCTGACCATCTTAGTCCAAGCAACAATGTTTCCTACATTGTTTACATCTTGAATTTTAATAATCAATATGTTGGAAACAATGAAGGTTACATTGTTGCTCGGACTAAGATGGTCAGGTGACTTCCAGGTGAGTTTCAGGGCCTGTCTTTCTAGTTGGCTTTGGTTGTTACCACGGCCTATAGATGGAGACATACACTGACTGTTAAAATCCAAGATGGAGACAATTAAGATTGGATTGTTGCTAGCACTCCGATTGTCAGGTCATTTTCCCGCTTCCAGGCCTTATTATATCGTAAGCCTCGGGTTGTTGCCATGTGGCATTACAATGCCAGTCCTCAAACTTTTTAAACTGTAGTGGTAAAACTTTATTCTAGTCTTATTTCACTCAATACAGTATAAAAATTAATGCAACTGATTTAACACTCGCCAATTTATAAGTTTAGGATACTTCAAAAGTTAATACAGTATAATGGAAAAATAATATCTGGCGGTTCAATAAGCTCTTTCTCACTGCAACTTGACACTATTATTTGTGCTATGCAGAAACGATGATCATTGAACAGCATGAGTTATGGAATGTACTCATGCGCGCAGTAGCTGCTGCTAAAAATACAGCACTCTGGCAGCAGCAATTACTGCGGAAAGAGAATGAAAAGATTTGATTATTTATGTCACGTGAGGGGTTATTTGCTCCCGTTGATTGGTCACTTGTATTATGTGATGCTCAAAGCCAACCAGAAATGGCACTACATGATAATGCGAGTGAAGAGTGTAACTGATTCTACAGTGTCAGTTTAGAGTTGGAAAGTCTTTCATTTTAGTTTGTTAGAGTTCGTTTAGAGTGAAAAATTATTATCCAATATTTTAAGCTTTAGGTGTGTGTATTCCACGCCTTAACTGAAAGCCTAAATAATGCATTCCTATATCAGAAAGTATCGTTATAATTTAATGCTGAATAATTTATATTTAATATTTATTGTAATCAATTTAAAATTAAGTTCGTGTCGTTTACTTGTATAGACAAATTTTAGAGTTAATAGACTTCCTTTATTTGCTTCGCTTTTAAAATGGTAAGCAAAAGAATAATTTGCTGTGGCATTTGTCAGTTTATTTCAGAAAAGAGTTTGGCAGCTAATAACTGATTTCTCTTGATAACACTATACGTGAAAC
The DNA here is from genome assembly GCA_023313115.1 of Rhysida immarginata. NCBI lineage: Eukaryota > Metazoa > Arthropoda > Chilopoda > Scolopendromorpha > Scolopendridae > Rhysida > Rhysida immarginata. Next base: position 1,024,212 of record JAHWFO010001255.1, read on the forward strand.
TTGCCTGTAAAGGAAGGAAAAACCTCTAATCACAAAAAAAAACCAACAAAAGAAAGTTGGCGTTTTATATTTCACAGTTTCTTCTTATATTTTTTATTAATGAAATTTGTGTTTATCTGCAGGGAAATTCCCATTTTAACACAAACTAAGAAATTTTCAAGCAGTCTTATAAAAGACCGTAAGAAAGCGACGATGATTTTCAAGACTTGCTGCTACCCACAAATGCACAATAACTTCATCATTGCTTCCCATATTAAAAGATAAGCAGTTTATTATACGAGGGGATATCAAAAAGTAAGTTGCACTTCTACGGTATGGCCATTTATTACAGCCGGCCAGGTGGCCGAGAGGGCTAAGGCGGAGGCTTTCTAGTTCTCAAGTCCGCCTGGTCGTGGGTTCGAATCCCGCCTTGGGCATGGATGTTTGTGTTTGTTCCGGGCTGCGTACAGATATAACTTGTGTAAAAGGCGCAAAATGACCTTAGTAGTCGACGCCAAAAACTCTAATAAACCAACCAACCAACCATTTATTACACCACCTATACAAAAGCAACACGGCTATAGCAGCATACAATGTAGGTTCACTTTTCCACATAGTCCCCAAGAGACCCTAAACATTTTTCCGAAAGATCAACCAACTTTTCGATTCCGGATGAATAGAAATCTCCTCCAGCGTTTTGTAACCACACAGTGACAGCCGCTTTCACCTCCTCATCGTTTCTAAATCGTTGTCCACCGAGTTCCGTTTTGAGCTTACCGAAAAGATGAAAGTCGCTGGCGCTAAGTCAGGACTGTATGGAGGATGTTGCCAAACCTCCCACTTGAATCACTGCAGCAGTTCGCACGTTTGGCGGGCCTTGTGAGGTGTTGCGTTATCGTGCAACAAAATCACACCGGCGCTCAATTTCCACATACAGCAGTGATTTCACGATGAATATCCGTGCCATAGAAATCGGATTGCTGCTCGCACCTCAAGTTTGGAGTGGACATCCAGTTGACGCGCCATTGCTTTTAGCCTGCTAGTCACACAAAACACGACAGGAAACCACAGCAACCGTCCTATCCGCTTCTGCGCAATTAATGTCCCTTTCTCCGCTTTGCCCAAGATTGCTACACACAGCGCGCTCCTGCGGCGAGTTAGTGCAACTTACTTTTTGATCTCCCCTCGTATTTCGATCTTCAATACATAAATTTTTAAGAGCTTAATCTAGATTTTACCGAAGAAATGGTGATACTTTGATAGGCTTGAAAAAACATTGTGCAGCTTTGTAAAGTCCCAAAGGAAATGTTTATCTAATTTATTTTGCAGTTTTAATGTTCCAAACATACTTTCCCTACAAATTCATTTTACTGCTCTTAACAATACAGGGTTATTCATAAAAATTTACAAATCGTGTCTGAGAAAGCTGGGACTACGTATGATATGTCAATAAATGGGCTTAATCTTTCTATTTTTTTTTAATCTCGTTCCAGCAAACTTGTTCTCGTAACTGCTATAGCGCAGTCGGAAATGGGGATTTCCCGGGGTAAGAAAGCCTTTTGCATTTTACACTTTCGTGACAATTTAACCAGAGCCGGTTTAACAGAATCCTCGAGTGTTTTGAGTAGGAGTGTTTTGAGTAGGAGAATTGTAAAATTGTAACGAAATTGGGCCTCAATACTCGCGAGCCAACCAAGGTATATGTTCACCTAAGGTCTATGTGAATATGGCACTGAATTCAACAGCAGTTTGGAAAGGAAACAACTGTCGAAAGATGTGCATTCAACGTTGGGCTCATAAATTCGAAACAAAAAATTGCTTAGAAAGAGAGAAAATGCAGTCGATGATCATTTAGAACGTCTGTAAGGGGCCTGAAAAAACTTTAAAGACTACCTAACAATAACATACGCAGTAGCTTGTAGCATATCCGAGAAACAATTTTTGTTATAGTAATACTATAAATAATCCTGTATATCTTTTGTATTTGTAAGCTAATCGTTTAGTTTTCAAGAAAATTTATAAAATTGAAACTAACTCCCTTTGCTTTGGAATCTTTAAGTAAACACTCCTATAATCTCCATTTCTTCAGTTAATTGTAATAGTATCATATAGTTAAAAACTTACCGGATGGATTCAATCTGTTCCTCTTTCTCAGTGAGCCTCTTCTCGTAGTCGTATCTGAGTTGGGTGATCTCGCCGACAAGCCTCTGGGCCTTGGCCTCCTCAGCTTTGCGCGATGCCTCGGCCTCGCGGTAAGCGGCACTCAACTCCTCGCGCTCGGACTCCAATCGCTTGACTTCAATCTCCAATTCATGGTAGCGGCGAGTGGCATCGGACAGGGCGTTCTTCACGTCATGCAGATCATCTGCACAAAGAATAATTCAATACACTCCATTGAATCAGGCAGCAAGACCCAATAGTATTTTGAAATCATTAAGTGAGCAATTGAGTAATAAGTTAAAGCTCTTTAAAATGCATAATTCGTCAATTACTTTTCCTTATTATATTCGAAAAATAACAGAAATTTAATAAAAAATAAAATAAAATAAATAAATCTAAAATAAAAAGCTGACGTTTCGGATAGAGGCTATCCTTTGCCAAAGCAGGGAGGATAATTTTCTAAAGCGAGGAGAATATTAGGGAATTATCCTGAAGTGATTATTAAACACGAGTAAATGTGATGAAATATTATATAATGCAAAGTTTATGACACATTTCAGTATTGCATAAAGTAGCCTAGAATGTAGATACAAATGAAGTTCGGTAATAACGGTAGAAACACTAAAAAAAAATCTTTCTAGATCAGAAATGAGTTCGTAGATGGTGCAACTAGGCCACTTGACGACTTAAAAGCCAGAATAACTAAAGCCATCGCCTGTGTGGAAATTGGCATCCTGACCCGAACGTGGCAAGAAATCGATTATCGTCTTGATATTCCCTGTGCGACGAAAGGAGCACATTTAGAAATGTACTGGTATAGAGCATAAAATTTCATGAGTTCAACTAGCTATCATTGCTACAAGTTTATTTGTATCATTAGTAGTTTCTGATTTATTAAGGATTGAAATGTGCCAGAGACTTTGTGGACGCCCTGCATAATTATTCCAGGTTATATTACCTGTGAGCTTCTTGTTCTCTCGGAAGAGAGCATCCTTCTGTTCCCGCAGCTTCTCGTACTCATGGGTGAGCTTCTGAATCTCGGTGATCTTAATGCGAATGTCCCTCTGTACATTCTCATAGAGTACATTGAGTTCGTCGTATTTGGTCTTGATCTCAATGTTAATCTTCTCTAGTTGCTCCACCTTCTTCTGCAGGCTGATGGCAGTGTTGTTAGCCTGAAATCACACCCAAAAGAATTAAGCTGTCATTAAAATTCTAAAATTAAAAATTTATTAATGATTGTTATTATAAATTGATATTATACAGCAAGTGGCACAAGAAAAGTTTGCTTTAATTGAGTATATTATATTGAAATTTTGCCTTCGGATGACTCTTTAATCTGCGACTACATGAGATCAGTGTTATTTTCATTTCAAAAAGCGAACTTAGTTGCCGAATGAAAATTTTCCTAGAACTTCACATATTTAACATTTTATTAATTGTATTCAGTTTAATTTATCTGGTTTTGTAAACAAATCGAATTCCTGTATAGATTTATACATACAGTTTATAATAAATTTTAATGGAATTTAAAAGTATGAAATTAGTATAAGCGAAAAAAAAGCCCGACTTAGCCAAGTATTAGCTTACAACAGAAAAATGGAATTGTAAATCAAAATAGTTTTCTTTTAAACATTCAGAATCACTAATCATGAAATACATTAAATCATTGAGAATCTTTGATACGTTATATCCTTTCTAAAGCTTAATAAACATTAGACTTGTTCTGTTATTAATCATTGGCAATCCATATATTCTAAGTCGATAATAATAAAAAAATTAAATTATTCCGTAGAGCTTGACATAATTATGAAGGCATTCATTTCTTACAAAAGAATAAACAAAAATAATGATATCTGTTCGGTTTTACGTATGAAGAAACGTGTTCTTTTACTGGAAGAATTACACAGCCAACAAAAGATAACTTTTTAAAAACTTTTTAACGTTAAATGCTGATTCTTTTGCTTTTTTTTGTGCTGAATCCGTATCTAATCTGTTTTTTTTTTCTTTTTTTCTGACCCACAGATTTCTTGTTTTTCAATGAAACATTTTAAATTATTCAGAGTTTAGGGTCTGATAAATTTCCTTGGGGTTCAGCATATGGATCGTTGGCCTGTGTTATTCAAGGAAAATGAAAATAAAAATAAAAACCACAATAAATGTACTCTCTTGAAGTCGCATCATCTGATGGCCTCAGTGGCTATTTTGAATCTATGCAGCAGGCTTTCCTTGTACACACTAAAGGAATGCAGTGAATCACTTTGGATTAATTCTCTCGATAGAATTTTGAAATTAAGTTTCATTTAATGATTGTATTGTTCTTTCATTTTCCAATGCTATGAATGAAAGAGTTTTGTCTGTGATGTTTTATTCTTTTTTAAAATTTTTGTTCGTACCTTCTCGAGGTCAATGATGAGCACTTCGACTTCGCTCTGCAATCTGCTCTTCTGCTTTTCAAGAGCGGCGGCCTTGTTCATGAGAGATTCAATGGTCTCCTCGTATTCGGCGGTTCTCGCAGCGAATTTACGCCTGAAACGTAATATCGAATGAAACAATTTAGAGAAAGATGAGAAAAATAAATACCAAGATCCACAACTTTATGAATTTAAAATTACTCTCAGAAATGAAATTCTTAAAAAAACTACGGTAGAACCCCGTTAATCCGAACTAAATGGAGCCGAGTTCTCTTCGGATTATCCGGACTCGATGCTAAATCATATACAAGGTATTATAACTTTCTTGGTATTGAGCACTGGAAATCTTTGTCTTATTTCTTAAGATCTGAAATTTTTTGTGTATTTTCTCATAAGTAGCATTTTAAAAAGCTAAAATACCGCCATGTCATTTTATGACAAAAATGGCATTATATGAAGGCTTTATATAGGCTTTATATGAATTAACACAAAACGTCAACTAACAGCTACCGATATGAAATTTTAACCATGTAGTGTAATAAAAGACCTTCGATGCAGAAAAATTGCTATGCCAGTCTTTTTTTATATCTGTATACAAGATATAAGAGCATTTCTGTTTGGGACGTAATTTTATGTTCGTTTCCTTTCGTTGGTAATATGATTCTTCTAATCGATTACCAACAGTAGACTTGCATAAGTGGAAAATTATCGAATCGATATAATAAAAAGGATCAAATCTGAGAATTTTAACCCTTTCCCCAGATTCTGAAAAATATCTATCAAAAACTTAAAACAAAGCAACATTAATTGATATAAACATAAAAAGAGAGAGAGAGCAGACTTTGATAAGGTTTATTAATTATATAATGAGAATACGTATATTCATTTCAAAGGGACACATCATTTAAAGATATCTCTCTTAAAATCTTTGCCAAATATGATTGTGGAGGCTGATAGGCACCATGCCAACTTCTCTGTCCCATCCATTAATTGCATATCGGTTTCGCGTGACAGGTAAGAATAGAAGAAGGAATATAACATGTTACATAACTCGAAAGGGTTTAAAAATACATTTTTCTGATATCTAGGGAACCATCTTGCTATTTTAAAGAAGTGTTTCTCTTTTGGCGTCAGTATCTTTTTTTTATAAATCTTATTATTATAATTATTCTAATGGATAAATATCACTTAGTACAGTGGAATTGGTACAAATCTGAATTTAAAACGCTACTAAAGCAAAAGATGCTTAGCCTTCTTTTAGTAATCCAATTCATGCTGGAATATGTTGCTCTACTCGTGTAGGGTTTTTTTTTTGTTTACGTAGATTTCTCATGACATATGATATATACAGTATTTAAATTCTGTCATAAATTTAGCATCCAAAAACTATGCTTTCAGTTAAGCTTTGAAGAATTCAGATGCATGCAGAATAAGAAGGGAAAATGTAACCTAAAATTTAGAATTTCTCTACGGAAAGAGGCATTTAATGTTTTTAGAAATGTAAAATTTTCGAGGCAGATATATACAGGGTGCCCCAAACTTATCCAGCATAATTGTTTAGGAATATTGTATGGTTCAAATGGAACAAAAAATGTCCTATAAACATTACATCTAGTTTCGATCGTGTGTGAGATATCGACGTTTGTCTATTTTCTTTTATTTAGAGTCTTTTCTTTTATTGGATTTTTTTCTGTGTGGAACACTGAAGAAGGAGGTCTACAGCAATCCGCCCACCACCAGAGATGAGCTCATTGCATCCATTCAAACTTGTAGTCGAGCAATTACACCCGACCAGATTGTGGCAGCTAGCAGCTCTGTTGTCCGATTGTGGCAGCTCCAACCAGTGCATTGGAGCTGGGGGCAACCATTTTGAGGGGCTTCCTCGACATTGATTTGTTACTTTCTTCTTATTCTTATTCCTTGTATCATTTTTGTTTTGTTTTGTAGTTCAGTGTGATGTTCTGTCAGTATGCAGAATAAAAGTGATCTGCACTCTCAAGTGTTTTATTTATTTGCTTTAACAACTCTACAAGAAAATAGATAAACGTCGATATCTCACACACGATCGAAATTAGATGTAATGTTTATAGGACATTCTTTGTCCCATTTGAACCATACAATGTTCCTAAACAATTATGCTGGATAAGTTTGGGTCATCCTGTATAGACAGGATAATTAACTGCATTTTGTTTGCGAATTCATTTTCTTATTTTTAAAATAAGAATTTTTAAAAATTTAAAATTTTTTTGACTATATTCCCGAAATTTTAAAAATAGTTTTGTGATTATATTCTCACGCTTTTAACTTTTACCGAATTGTTTAATGAAACAGGACACATGGCAACTCAAAACGAATGTTTTGGGATTGATTTATAATCGAATAACGTTAATACGTATAAAAATATTTTAAAATAAAATCGTAGATTAAATTGAAACCCCTTTCGGTTTTAAAGAATTCCCTTATCCCATTTCTGAGAGTGAACATGGAAAAAATGAACATAATTTTAAATGTCCCTCAATATCATGTTTTGGTTTCTAAATGATGTCTCACCTAATTTCTTCGAGTTCGTCGGCGTGGGCCTGGCACTCGGCCTCGTACTTGCTCTTATACATGGCGGCGTCGGCATTGGCCTTGGACAGTTGGCGTTCCAAGTCAAGTCGGGCTTCTGACTCCTCTTCCAGTTGGACGCGCACGGACTCCAAGTCGACCTCGAGGGTGTGCACTTGCACCTCCAAATTGGAACGGCGCTGCAAATTCCAGGAAAAAAGTTACCATGTATAACTCGAAAAATATTTAGTGTGTGGGGAAATAGAAAGAAATCATACGAGCTAATCAATAACGTGGTGATTCTCAAAGAGGAGCGAGTAATGGTATCAAGATGATTCCGAGAAGTATGTGAGGCAGTTTCCTTAGTTAACCACGCATTCGATCTCTTTACCAAGATAAAAGTGAATAAGGTTTTTGGTAAATACTGAATTAAATTATCGAAGGTATAATTTACTATTCGAATTAATAAATTTATTCATTAAATAAAGCGTAAAAAGACAGTTTTAACAAGAATGTTAAAATGGAATTAGTAAGCTACTGAATGCTTATTTGTGAAATGAAATTATTGGAAAGCTAATGCAAAAATTGCTTTGTGGTCAATGGTATATGGGTTAATTTTTGTTAAACATATTTCTACGCTTGCTATCAGGTCAGAATTACTTGGAAATGGCCCGTTCTCAGCCCTTACTATTTTTATGGCTCGTAGCACTCTTGGCACTCTTGAAAAATAACTAATTTAACAAATGTCTGGAATTAAATTTTATACAAATTGGATAAAACTTGGACAATTAGTGGCATTCTCTGTAAATATTCACGAAAAAAGAAATGAAAAATTTGGAAGAAAACTAAGTCGTACATGAATAATAAAGATCACCGAAACTGTGGATAAACTATATAAGTAGCATAAAAGAAGCGAAAGAAACACTTTTCCACAATAAAATACAAGAAACGGATAACTACGAATGTGCATTTAGGACAAGAAAGTCGTCTTCATCAGCGTAAATACCAGTAATATTGTATTATTTTAATACCCTGTATTATATTTCTATCACTGATACTATGCCTGAAATGCGCATCCGTAGCTATTATACATTTTATTGTGGAAAAGTGTTTCTTTCAATTTTTTATAATACTTATGTTTACGTATGTCTTTTAAAAAACTTTGGCATATCAATTTTGGGTTTAGACGAGAATGTTCATTCTGCTGAATCTATGTCCGGGTTCTAGATTACCTATTTATAACCTCAAAATATATACATGTACCATACATACAAAGGAAAAATAACTGCCTTTTGGATAGTGCGAATAATAGGGCTGTTGCCTTGAGGGATGTAAGAATTCTATCAAGTTCCCGACAGGTGAGTGCGCGCGCAGATAGGAATGGGTATTTAATACTTACTCTCTCCTCGTCCTCCAATCGTCTTCGGAGGTCCTCGCATTGGGTGGCAAGCTGGGATTTGAGATGGTTGGAACTGTCTAATTGCTGCTTGACTTCTTGCACCTCCTTGATGAGTTCGACGTTCTCCTGTGCGATACGCGACTTGATGGTCGTAATGTCGACGACTGTTCGGTTCAGCTCCTCGATCCTAATGTTGAGCTCGTGCACCGTGATCTCCAATTTTTCCACTTGCTTTTGAGAAATGATCTATTAAAAAAAATAAAAAAATAAAGAATTTTCCTTCTCAGTTACGATTATATCAACAATTTTTATAAATGCATTTGTAAACTCAAAAATTATTTAAAGTGTTAAAAAAACAAAGTGCTTTGCTCAACACTTCTTTTTGTAAAGGAAGATAAGTATCCGTGAATAAAAAGATGATACTTTTTAATGTTCATTTAAATTTTATTTATCTGTTTAGTAAAAGTTGAGGTTGCAGATTATTGTAATTTTTCTAACGTTCAGCTTTTCGTATTTATTAATAAATTTCTTATTTGTAATTTCTGTAAATGGATAAATTATTTGTAATAATCTTTTACAGTTTCCAAACAACAATTCCTGTCTGCCATTGCTTAAGTTCGATATCCAAGCAACCTGACACACCTGAGTCAGCCACAGGATACCATCCTGATTTAAGGCCTTTAACATTTCGGACTAGAAAACAGGTAAATTTGGCAAAACGTGTGCACGAAACTGGAAATCCACACATTTGTTGGATTTCCATCATAATTGTGGTAGATCAAATTATTACTTTATTAATTTCAAAGTGCAAGATGGAAAAATTCAATCTAGACCAGGGCCGTCCAAACATGCACGTCGCCCGCGTGCAACATAAAATGCTCGCGGGCGAAGCTCACGGGCAAAGCCGAGGATATAGTCCAAAACTCAGGAGGGGCGTGGGTATAGTTTTCCTATGCAGTGTTGCCAGACTTTAGGGGGCGATTGCATTAAATGAGGCATTATTTCTTTTGTTATTGATACTTGTATGTTTTTCGTCTCGCATAACATGGCGCACATTCCGAAAAAACATAAAATCACTGAACCAGTATTTAAACCGGAGTGGGAGAATATGTTTTTTTCCATTGTTCACAGATCGGATTCGAAATGCTTAATATGCAATACGTGTCTTATCGGGGGAAAAAAATACAATTCTACCTGACATCGAGAAAAGTGTCACATTAAAATGAAGGAAATAAAATGGTAAACTGCCTTTTTTTTACAATGTCGAATTGATAATTAGCAACTCGACTTTAAGGAACTGATCAAAGTAATGTGCAATAGGGAGGTAAGGAAGATTACCCGCGTGCACGGGCGCAGCCCGCGGACAGAAATCTTGGACAGCCCTGATCTAAACGGATATATAATTTATACCTTTTCTTTGTTGGCATTTTCAATTTGGGCCAAGAGTTCGTATACTTCAGCTTGGAATCTCTGCTTCTCTTTTTCAATTCTGTGAAAAGAAATTAATTAGCGTTAAACTATATGTATTTTTAAGATTTTTTTAAATCTGAAGCGCTTAAAAATGAAAATATTTATACTTAAAAATAAAATTTTATTAATATTTTAAACCCATAAATCTGAAATCAGTTGTTAGAAAAATTGCAAACTGTACATGGGGATATCAACGCATACAAAACATTGTCGACATTCCTCTGGAGATAGTTATTAGTAAAGGAAAATTTTTCCCAAATTACCTAGCGCATTTAAAATCTGTCATACTGCCTTATCGTATTGTTATAGTGACTTATTGCAAGATAACTCATCAAATATCCATCTAAATCAAGAGTAACCAGTCGTCCATGAAAAGATTTCAGGGGATCCATCACAGACTGTTCGTAAGCTCGGATGAGAAAAGTTCAACTCATTATCTTCATCGATCTCTAATTAAATCTAGCATGTCCTTCTTTTTTAAATGTATGTAAGAAATTACAGAAATATTTTTTGAGAAGAGACTTGTGCCTTTCACCTTACTGGCAAAGAGTTCCATGAATAAAAAAGTTAAGGAATCCCTGATTTAAACGCACATGCAAGAGAATATACATATAACTTATGTTACTCCAAGTCGGTCAGAGTTTGTTGAGATTTGATTTATCCTAATTTACCATTACATAAATGAAGCTGGCATGTAACCACCATTTACGTAACTACCGTTTAAGATTTATGTTAGTGCACAAATCAGCCGTTTTTGTTTAGTTATTTCTTTATCAGAATTGCTTCAAATTATGAGTAACGGCATGACAAATTGCATCTACTAAAATATGACAGGGGAAAAAAAAAAAACTTTCGTGATGAATTCCTACCATCAAGCAAACTTTATAGTAGCATGGAAATTTCTCTTGATTAATGGCACAACTGAAAGGTTTCTAAGGATTTGACTTTCTCGAGGTTTTCAATAGAAGAAGAAACATTTTTCACTGTGGCGTCAGAGGGAACTCTAAATATAATGAATAAAGAATATCGATTGGGAAACCGTCTCATCCGTCTTATTCCACAAATAGGTTCTCTCCTTGTAATTCTTAATGTCACGATTTTTCTCTAACACGTTAATCTATCACCCATGTTCTTAAAATATAGTATTTATCTGTCAATCAGTCAAGTGAAGAAAAAGCTAGTACACCACTGTAACAATTTCGTCGAATTTCATCATTAAGACTGATGAGTTTTCTCTACTTACTTCACTTTGGTTTTTTGTGCTAGATCCATTTGGTCCTGGAATTCAGCAATAACTTCCTGGTGCTTCTTCCTCAACAGGTGGGCGTTTTCCTCGCTTTCCAAATGAACATCCTCCAGCAGCTTCCTCAACTTAGCCAACTCTGTGTCCCGTCGCTTGTTCAACTCAAACTGAAGAGAAAAAGAACAATACATGTCCACCAATATCTCTTAACACCTTTACGAAAAGTAAATATTTTGCAGTTCTTTAAGTGATTAACATCGTTTCCATTAATTATATTAATTTTTCCATAAGTATGAATAAATAATGAGAATTAATACAGGTTGAGCACAAAAACACTATTTGATTTCAAGTAGTTATAAAATCAAAACGAATGGGAATATTCTTACACATTGATGGCTACAGTTGTATCAAGTTTCATGTGGTATCGGTTGCTATCATACAAACTCGATTTGCGTCCCTTCGGTTACTCGGCGTACACAACACCGCCTAGAGAGAAGGTTTGCACACGGAAACGTCATACATTGTTACATCATCATAAAAAGTCATTTTTAATCGTATTTCTACCAATAATAAGCCCTAAATTTATGATATTTTATGATGATGTAACAATGTATGAGGGTTCCATGCGCAGATCTTCTTTCTAGGAGGTGTTAGCATACGTCGATGCAATAATCTAGGCCGGACCAGACTATTTGCAGCATATCTGGCGTAATCGACTTTAGAGCTTCAGTGATGTGTTCCTGCACATCACCTTTGCAGGATGCAACGCTGAAACTGTAAATTCGATCATGCGGGATATTGCAGAGAGTCTGGTCCGAATTAAATTATCGCATGGGATATATGCCGAATAATAGAAGGGACGTAAATCGAGTGCGTGTAATACCAACCGACACCATATAAAACTTTGAATTGAATAAAGCTGTTAGACAACCTCGATATAAAAATAAAACTAAAATTATTTTAACAACGTAAAACAGTACAAAAAATACAATTAATTATAATGAAGCTTATTATAAAATTTTGAATTAACTAACCAATTCATAATTTAAAAGCTAACACATTTTTGAACACGCTCTTTCTCAGTTCTTTTTTTATTCATTTTAAAAGTTCCAAACTCCCACTGACAATAAAGCGTGACCCAATATCCACAAAAGTAACGAGCCTGTCCGCCGTCGATATTGAAATACAAATGGCAGTGTTTCATTGCGTCAATCTCCTGTGTGGTTATAAATCTTTAAAATTATGGGAATAGTTCACTGGATTAATCTTCTGTTTATTTTTGAAGTGTTTTCTGAAAATTAAATTTGAAGGAAGAGTTGTAAGAAAACATGAGAAAGCACTGTTCCAATATGTAACATAAGAACGGTTAACCGGGCTCTTCATCAGGTCACAAAATAAATTAATTGCTGATTAATTTTGAGATTTAAATTGGCTAGTTAATTCAAACTTCGACCACAAATTTTATTTAATTAATTACATGTTTTGTACTGTTTCACGTTATTAATTTAATTTTAGTTTTATTTTTTATGTTGAGGTTGTCTAATATCTTTAATCAAAAGAATTATTTCCTCAACGTTTAATAATACAGTTTCAACTTAAACGTATAAAGCTTATCATCGGCAGCAATCATTAGAATAATTTTCTGTGCTGTTTTAAATGACTAATGATTATTGTTGTGATGCATAACCATTAGACAGTACAACTATGAGAAAAAATTCACCACAAATTGAAATGTGCCTTGAAGTTGGCAAAGAAGGAATCTTAAAGCTGTGCAATAATATTTAGTCTTTTCTGCCTGCTTAGATTTTGAAATGGTATATCGCAGCTGCCATAATTCGTCACTAAGAACAAGTGATTTTTTGAGTAAATATAAAATGATATGTTGGATCTTAGCAGATACACTGCAATATTCAATAACTGAAAATAATTATTACAATATTTGAAACTTTTTAATTTAATCCATAAAAGTGAAAACTATAAAGTAGCTATTATTCTGATAATCGATGAGTCCACTTACTTGGCTCTCAGTGCTGCCTTCTGCCTCCTCTAAGCGCTCGGACAATTGGATGACCTGGACACTCAGATCGGACTTCTCCCGCTCAATCTGTTCATAATAAATGAAAATTTAAAAATATTAGTGTGTTCTTAAAGATTGTTATTTAAAACATACAAAAATACGACTGTCTAATGAGGTAAAAAAAAATTCGGAATTATTAGATGTTTTTAAGTATTTTAATATAACACTATTATACGACTTGCCATTCAAATAAAACACGTTGGAGTATGCCCGATATGTTCGTATAGGATGTTCGTATGGAGCCATGATAGTAGTTTGTGTATAGTAAGAATGGCGCATTTATGTATATCTTGAAAAAATAAGAATGCGGTATCGTATTTTCGTGAGAAAGTAACAACGCCGTTTTGTATTGAGCACTGGAATTCTTTGCCTTATTCCTTACGATCTGAAGATTTTATATGTTCTAGTCTCACGTGTATAAATGCAAATAAACACTTGAATAGAAGAATTAGGAAATACTCGATTAACCTCAAAAATAGAACATATAATTTGGAATCTTAGAAACATAATTTCAGACATAATAAATTATGATGTCTGTTGCAAGAGATTCCTTGTAGACATTCTTTATCGGGAACGCTTTGAACTACTGCATTGTTCTCTCTTCGCTTGTTAGTACTTGATCCAAAAATGATTTCTTATAAAACGGAAAAATAACAATCTCAAACAAACACTCTTTGGTATTTCTTCGCATGAAATTGAGGCAGCATTCTTTTGCTCAGTTTATAGTGTATACAAGATGTGACAATTAAATACCCGGATAATACAAATACTCACAAAGGGGAAGTCCAAAAAAAATTCTGTTTAATATGATTTAAAGTAATCTCCACCGGACACAATACACTTTTGAGCGTGTTTATACAAGTTTGTAAAACAGCTTTTAAAGTTCTCGGACGGAATCCTCTTGATTTCCGACATCACGTTTATCTCAATGGCATTTTCATCTGTGAAAACAGGAAAAGGTCTGGAGGGGCCAAATCCGGAAAATATGGCGGGTTGGTTGAGCTCTGTGATGCTGTGTTTAACCAGAAATCGCTTCACACTTATGGCGGCATGCGGTCAGGCATTGTCGTGAAGAAGAACCCAACTCCCTATTTCATGAAACTGTGGCTTTCCACTGGACCAAGTTTCCTGACTTTCTCGGTCGTTTCTGGCGTTCTCGGAAACTGGTCTTCTAGGGCGCGGGTCATCTGAAAGGTCTTCACGGCCATCACGAAAGCGACCAAACCACTCAAATGTACTGGTTCGGGATACGGCATCGCTCCCGTAAGTAGATTTCAACATCTTGAGTGTGTCCGTAGCTGATTTACCCAACTTTAGGCAGAATTTAATGCAAGCCCGTTTTTCCATATTTTTTTCTCTCGACGATACTTGTTCGCATGTGTCGCTATAATGCGTGTCTGAACATGAATCCTTTACCCTACTAAAAAAAAAAAGCTATGCAGCTGTGACTCATATAAAGCGTGTCTTGGCATGTTGAATTTTTGTTTACATTTTATGCAGCGATCTCTATCCGGGTATTTAATTGCCACCCTTGTATATTTGCAACTTTGAGCGATGCCTTCAGACGTATCATCTTTAACAGGGAAGCCATTGTTTTTGGTATGCACGAGATGCTATCCTCTTCATCAACTCTACAGCAGGAATGGGAAGTCTGAGGTTTTTACTCAGCAGAGGGAATGTTAGTGCATAGTAGTCTCACGCTCACGCTCTTGACTTCGGATCTTATTTATTTTTCAAAATTCATTAGCATTTTTAGTCTTAAAGCCATTTAACAAAATTCTATTAGTCTTTAAGATTTTTTCCTTGCCGCTCAACGATTCGTACACCAGATAGCTCTTCATCAGCTGAGATTGGCTCGCAATTTGCATTTGGTTGATCATTGTTTTCAACGTTGCTTCAACCAGTGCTGATAAATATAATGATGAATATCATTATGTGCATATTTTTACAATATTTCACTTAGAAAAATAATCTGCGAGTCATATCCTAAATTAAGCGTATATGATTATATATAAAATAATTAATTATACTTGCAAAAGTATATGAAGAAGTAAGGGTGCCGCAAGAAAACATTACTAAGTTGGGGTACCACTATGAGAAAAAGAACCAAAAGAAGACATAAGGCCTGGAAACCGCAATATATATTCAAGCGGACGCGTTTTGGTAAATTTCCAACATCACTTGGTACTATGGTAACTTCGATATTTTTTTTGCTTAGAGAGGATGGTGATTATACCGAAACGCGTCGTTTTAGTAAAACTACCGTATTGCTGGTCCAGATATTTTGCTTTCATTTGATTGTTATTCTCAACGATACAGCTCGTTATGATACTTTGTATTCAGAAATGGTTGAAAAATACTGGTCTGTACGATTTCATCAGTGAGTAATGACTATTATGATTTATTCCTGAGTTAACTACTAAAGTTAACTTCGTTATCGCATAATCCTCATATGTAGAGTGAGCATAACTGAAGTTCATATTTCAAAAAGCTCTTAGCATAAATACTCTGGATACAATGAATTTTGTTTGGGCGAAGGGAAAATAGTTCACAAAATTGCCGCTAGGGGAACAGATGGCGTTTATATATCTACAGACTCTGCTGAAGAGTAAATCAAGTGACGCAAGAGATGCTCACTGTGATAACGAGTTAAAATCGGAAAATTGTAAGAATCGTAAAAAGTTAACTGTTTAGGATTTTTAGAGCTTCATTCCACTTATGTCCAATACTGTTTACGGTGCACGGTTTTTTTTTTTACAGAATTTCTTCAAAAATAAATAAAATTGACTTTTCTTAAATTAAACAGGGGAACCGAGCTTTTCCTTGAAAATAGTACGAATAATTTGTTCAAAAAAAGAATGACAAATAATACTGTACTTTTTAAATTATTTTATAATAATAACAATTAATTATATATATCGTTTTCAAGATCAGGTAATTGTACGGATCTAACCATCTGCTAAAAAGAGGTTAGGCCTAATCTTTTTAAATTAAAAAAAGATTCGGATTCTGGACTATAAATTGTGTCGCCATCTATCTGGAGTAAAAATGAAACTAAGATGTAAGCAGACAAATGAAAAAAGAAAAGAGGATTAATTTATTTCACAATTTATTCCTTCTGGTATATTATTAAAATATTTTAAATTTGTAAATGTCACTGTAAAACGGAAAATATAGAATGTGTTTTTAAATCTAACAATAATTCGAATTTCATGTGGAAATGGAGAATCGGTTTTGTTTAACTTTTCATCGCTTCAAAGTGCAGAAATGTTGGAGAGCGTCAAAGGAGGGTTCTGTTTTAAGTCGACAAAAGTTAAACGGTCTAAATTAACACCGTCTGGTTGAAAAGTTTTATCACTCTTGTCTTCGCGGACAACGTTCTGCACTCTGTCTATCTTTGGTTCACGTGACGAGAAAAATTCCTCGGCTTCGGCGTTCTTCCTCGGTTTCATTCCTTCAGTGTTCTTGCCTCCGCTTTCCGCTCGTTTTGTCTCCATCCACTTGCTTGACGACTTTTATGGAAGTGCATTCTTGTTTAGATATTGCTCTCAAGATGGCGACTCGAGGCCTTTCTCTTCCTCCCCCTCTACTTTTGACGACGACTCCTTACTATTAATAGATCTCAGCCGCTACACGACACCGGTCGACGTTTCAACCACCGATTTCTCCCGAGAAACTTTTTTTATATAGGTAAAAACCTTGTGCTACACTTTCTCCAAGGAGAAGCGTTTGACCCCCAAGTTATAATTTTAAACGCGGTTTGAACTTGCTCGTTCTGCTGTTCGCTTCGTCTCACCATTGAAGCTCGTCTATTTCCATTAACCTGATTTTTTTAGGACACACACACAATTGTGGGCCGGCCACAGGAAGAGTTTTAATTTTGTAATATTTAAATTTAAAATGCAACACATTTTGAAGACATAATTACACGATCTATCAAGTTTTCTTCTAATTGATGTCTTTTATGATGGGAATAGTAGAAGACTTCCTCATATGTCAATCCAAATTTCTTTTCCACTTAGAAATATGATATTCTGCTCTAACTTGTGCATAATTTGGAAACAATTTTTTATAGCATTGCAATTTTAAAGACAGTTAGAAGCTCTTTTTCACAAGAAAAGGAGAAAGAAAGAAATACCAGATTTGTTTTGTGGATTAGAGGTTCTCAGTTCGTTCAATTCCACAATTTCTCCTGATCATTTTTTGATTAAACTTGTGATAAGCAAACTCTTTCAATATGTTAACTACATATTTTTTCCTTTCAAGTTTTCTTTTTGGCTTTTTTCCACCTTAATTAATCGTCCTTCCTATCTTCTATATATATTTTTTTTATTTTTCTTTTCTTCCGCGCCCTCCCCCCCCCCTTTTTTTTTCACTATTTTCTGGAAAGTCCCAATTTGCTTCAAGATGTCTCAGGGGTTTTGCAAAGTTCTGAAAATTTCAATATTTTTTTCTGTCTTTGATTTTCTTTACCTCGCCATTGATATTTTTTTAAAATTGTTACACAGAAAATAAAAAGCTTTAAATATGGAAAAGTTCTACCATTTCATAAAATAGCTGAATATTTTGGGGAAATGTTTGTTTGGGAGAAAACAAATTACAATAATTTTAAGTTTGAAATTTAATAAAAAATTTATCTGAACGCAATTATAACTATAATCCAAGCTCTAAAAATAACTAATCTTTAAACTGTCAAAAGCAAAATAAAAAATATAACAAACAATTTTTTTTCAAGTAATAAGTTAAGAATACCCTATCAGTACTAAATTAAAACATTATTAAGAAAGAAAAAGCATTAAAAGATTTGTTTTAAATAGAAATAATAAACTCTATGTTAAAGAAGATAAATGAAGTGTTTAATAAAAATAAAAATGGATAGATATATAAATTTACTTAGGACTTAACAAATAAGATAAATGTATATAGGATCGAAACTTAAATGACTCACCCTCATTCTGATATCGCGTTCACTTTCCAGATCTTCTTGGAGGAGGCGAATTTTGTCCTGCAAATTTAAAAGATTATGAGATTTTTCAGAATTTTAAATTTTATTATTATGGCAAATAAGATAACTGCAGCGTATTTAAATTATGTTTGTGTACGTTTAATGTGTTGTTATAATTTGCAATTCTTGAAACAAGCTATTCAAAAAAATAACTAATAAATAAAAGATTAACTGAAAAAAAAATTGAAATTTGATGCAATATACGCATTTATATTAGTAAAGTTACGAAATCGTTAAGCACATAATTTTGGCGCCTTTTAAAAATATTGAAAAATCCTTAAATTTGTGAATTTGACTTCGAAAATTAATGACATTTAATGCATTCTTTAATTTTTTTTATTGTAGTCTGGATATGTAAATGTTAAATTTAAACTCTCAATTTATTTAAAATAATATTTTCGATTTATAATTTTATTAAAAAATTGACTTTATTTTTATTTTATTTTTTATTTTTTTAAAAAAATTTATCTCTTTCAGACAAATCTCTTTATTTACTGGAACAATAAATATCCAGAAGCGCGTTTTCCATAGTTTTTCAACTCAAAACTGCAAAATATAAAATCATATATACGATATATTTCAACGTAACATGGTTGGATATAAAATCTAAACAAAAATAGGCTTTTATTAAAATAAACATCTGATTTCACTCAACAAAATTAAAAACATCGTTACTGACTTCACGAAATCGGTCGTTCTGTTGCTAATTTTTTCGAATTTTTGGATTTTGACTTCAGATTCGGATAGAACATCAAAAAGTAAGTAAAAGTTATAATAGATACATATGTCCTATCTCTTCGGAAACATGGTCAAAATGACAGTTAAAATAATCATTTTGACCATGTTCCCGAAGAGATAGGGCACGTGTGCCTGTTATAACTTTTACTTTCGTTTTGATGCTCTATCTAAATCTGAAGTCAAAATCAAAAAGCACGAAAAAAATTGGCGAAGGAACGAGCGGCTTCGCGAATACAGTGACGATGTTTTTAATTAGCATCGTTCTGGCAATGGTTTTTAATAAACTGGTTAAAAATTACCTTTTGAATTCAAGGGCGAAGGAAGAACCGTAATAATATTTTTAAATAATGATATACGCGTAATTTACGAGTTTTTATTTTTCCACTAATTTTTCTCTTTAATTTAACACCATCTTTCAACAACCATATCAACTTTAGTCTAGAACTTCCAGACATACGTATACATCTATTCTTAGCACTTTAGCAAAACAAATGCACTTTCATAAGTTTTAAAACAGTCTCAGATATATTATAAAATGTAATTTACCAATGTTTTGCAAGTAAATTTTGTAATTGCTTTCATGACACTCTAGAATATTTTATAATTTCAACAGTATAATCCGATTCAGATTATGTATGATTTCTCTCTAACCGAGAATATTCATCATTTGAGAATTTTCTTCGAAAGTTTCAAGAAGACATTTTAATTTTTTTAAATAGTAGAAGCAATATTATTTGAGGGTGATAATTTCTATAAATTTTAAATTATAAAACTTTTTAATGACACTATATTGTTAATATAATTGCAATTAAAGGATTTAACTATTTATCACAGTAACAAAGTCTAAGATAAAAAGTTCAAATTGCTGAAATAGCCCACGGAGAACACTTGATTTGGAATCAAGGATAATAAAATGATTTAATTAAAATACTTTAATTGCATGATTATATTTTTAAAAAGTTTGAAAGTTATAATAAATAAAAAGTCTTGAAATATTTTTTAAATAAAATTTTATTGTTTAAATATTTTATATTCTTTTTGAAGACGTTATTTTTTGCTTTAAAAATATTCGAATTTAATTCGCTCGTTAAGGAACGTTTGCCAAGAGGATACGAAAATAGTTTCAGTTCCTTTCACTTGAAAAAAAAATTATTTTGGGATTCTAATAATTTTATGCCTTGGACGAAAAATGAAAGGAACGTTTATTAGATGGCGTCATGTTCGAATCGAAGGGAAACGAGCCGTTCAATAAGGTAGAGACATATCGACGATTGGTTGTAATCGAAGCTAAAAATATCTATATCCTCAGAAGTAAATCACCAGGGAGACAAAATGATGTCACAAACGACCGCCCACATGTGAACCGAAGCAGAGAAGCCAAAATAGTCGACCCACATTCCACAGGCTTCCTTGGTTCCTTCTTTCCGCAGGAAACCCGCTCCATCGTCATCCTAACTCATAGATTAAACTAGTTAGACTGATATTAAATCAGTCTCTTTCGCATAACTAGTCGATTATTGAACTAGTCAATGACCGTCTGATACCCCCGTCGATCAGACCGAAAAAAAAAAACGTTCAAAGTTTTCGCGTCCACCAAGTCGAAAAAAACTAAAGGTGAGAGTACTCCCTTGTTAAGCAATCGATTAAAAAACGATAAAGTCCAAATAATTTGCAATGCAGCTAACAAGAATGAAGAGAAAAATACAAATATTTTTCTTTTTTTTTTACGATAAACATCTCATGTATATAAATTTTAAAATAGACCCCTAACTAATTATCAATGTTTATTTTCGCCTTCAGTCACAGTTATTAGAACTGATTTTTTAAAACTAATTTCAATAATTAATAATGATTGTCCACCTAATTAAGTTATTTATAATGAAAAACGCTAAAGATAACCATAAAATGGAATACATATATCTATTAAAAAAAAAGCTTAAAGCCAAGAAAAGAATATTTAAGAGAGCAATGGATGATTAAACTTGAAAGAAATCCAAGATAGTGAGTTGACTGGCACCTATCACAGACATTTAAATAAAGAATTTATCTAAAGTATTATTATTATTATTATTATTATTATTATTATTATTATTATTATTAAATAATTTAAAATCATTAAATTAACAATTTTTCTGCTTTATTAATTTTCGCGCAAATAATAGTCCCTTCGATTAATTTGATTGCACAGACCATGGGCTATTAAAGAGGATTGTATCTCTTTTACTCCACTTTTAATAATAAGATTTTTGGAGAATTCAGATGAAGAAATCATAATTTAAAGCTTTTGAAAATATATAACGTAAAAAGCTGTATAATGTAAGAATGTTTGCTTTATCTAAAAATGGAAGCATGCTATAAAATTCCGCTTCCAGGTAATTTGAGGAGAGACTCCATTAACTTCTTGATTACTGTATTCTTTGCAAATGCATGCAAACTATTCATTTTAAAGAATCATAAGAATCTATAAAAATTGTTATCTTAAAAATAGATTATTTGATTTTAGCTGATTTTAATATTTTGGATTAAATGCAAAAAAATGATTTGACGCATATGTTTTATTAGTGTCTCGTTTCCCTCGCAAATACTAAATGCGTTCAAAGCAAAGTAGTCCTTTCAAAAGAGGCTAATTTTTTAAATCATAATTATATTTTTTATTCACTAAACTCGCGCCTTTAAGGCGCAGCGACTCAAGGATTCTTCCTGTTTGAAGTTAGAAGGGTTTATTTTTAAGTCCACCAGAGATATTTATAGCTAGAGGAAAGGTTTTTGCGAGTGAATCAGCCGAATTCCCATTTCAGTCCCGATGGTAAAATAATCCAAAAGCTCCGTTTTAATTTGTCCAGAAATAATAAAATCCTTTGGCTTGTTAAGGAATAGTTTACTTTTACGAGGTAAATCACATTTATGGTAAAAGTCAGTCCTTAATGCGGAAGTGATTCTCTCGAAGTAAGTTAGTCCCCCCTCTTCACAGTATATGCATGAATTAATCAAAGAACTATACGTATTGGAGAATTTAAAAAATAGCTACCCCAAAAGCAATCTTATGGTAAGCTTATTTGTCAATAATGACAATATCGCTAAAGCTTACGTAAGAATATAAAGATTCATTATTTTGCTGCTAGCCTTGAAAAGTGGAGTGGCTCCATTGATACTTCTGTTCTATAAATAAGCTTAGCAGTAGGTTAGGTTTCACTGCAAGGCAGATCGGTGATGCTATTCATTAGCAATCATTATTGATTTATCGATGAATGGTATTCCGATTATGATTTGCTATTGTTATTTTTAGCACATGTGAATCCTTAAGTGGAGTAGCAGTATAATATTTTTTTTTCCTTTCTTTAAACTTAAGAGATATAGGTCATAAGTCGGGATGAGATTATGCGAAACGCTCATCAAGTAGTCGGAACGAACGAAGCCTTTTCTGTTCTTAGGAGACACTTTGCAACTTCCAACAGGTAGTGGGAGGTGATTGGTGAATATCCTTTGGGACTATTTACGCGTTAGGACTATCGAAACTTATAAGTGATATTTGTTTTGTTTTGAGTACTTAAAGCTTGATTTGTTTTTTCTAAGTGGCTTCCCTTACCTCGAGGCGGGTTAAGGCGCCGATGTCCGTGCCGTACTCCACGTTAATCTCCCCGCCACCACTGGTGCCACTGCTACGGTACACATATTTCGATGTCTTGACAGTAGCCATGCCGGTTGGTAAAGTGGTAACTTGGGTGGATGGTTCGGTGCTGCTCTGACTGCTGCCGCTGCTGGACTAAGGACTAGTCTTCGATCGTCGGTCGGGGACTACCCACAGGAGCTGAGTGAGGGTGTCTGGTCGTTCGAGGTCTCGAGTGCAGACTGGGTTCCAGATGACGCCTTCCTTACCTTAAATGCTTCGAAGGCCCACCGGCGTCTCGGGTTACTTCCCGCTACGGAGTCAGCGGCCATATTTAGCCATGACGTGGAGGGAGGGACTAAGCGTAAACTTTGAGCGCAAGCGCGGAAGATGGCGAACAACCTCTCTGAAGATGTTCCATCATCTGAGGATGCTCTCTCTTACTAGGTTTCCGTATATGGAAGGATTTCTTCATTTGAGTTTTTTTTTCCTTTTATTTTGTCACAGCCCTTATGACTAAGTGTTTTTTTGTGAAGGTGTCCGATCATGACAACAACACTGACGCGCGCGATTTATTTTTATTTGTTATTCAACTTCGTTACTAAATCTTCATGTTGATGTTTGGTTGGCTGATGGATTTCGAAAAATGAATTGCTCGAGAAGGAGGAGGCAAAAAACTCCTCCTCCGCAATGAACTCTTCTTCGCTGTTTCTTTTTAAAGACTGATTATTTAGCCCAAAGTTTCAAAACACTGGTTTCTGACTCTAAATAAACTGCAAAAAATAAATAAAAAATAACGCCATTAATTTAAAGTTGTTTCCAATTTAAATTACAGATAAAATAATTTATAACGAGTAAGGAATACATGTAACATTTATAATAGTGTGTGACTTTTTTTCGTTTTTTTAGTACATTTAAAATATTATCAAGATAAAAACAATCGATTTGAAAAAATTCTTTTTTCGTATGTCTGACTAACAAGCAAATCAAGTAATTTTTAATTTACCGTTTATGTGTGCTATTTATTTTTTCATGACTCATTTAAAGTATAGCTCTATATATTTTTTCCTTTTTTAAGAGATAAATATAATACTAACAATATAATTCACTGTTTCGAATCATTTATTGTAAAATGCTTATTTTAAAGTTTATTTCTTCAATGAAAATTCAAAGAATTGTTCATTATTTTTTTATTAGTTTTCCCTTTCTCTCGTTCTCTCTCTTTCCACTTCTCTTTATTTACACGAAGATTCATTTAGGAAAAATCTCCGTTTTTCCTTCATTCGTCGCTTCCTCGCCCTGAATATCTTGGTGTTCACTCCCCCCGCTCCTTCTCCCTCTTTACGATTTACTTGGAGTTCCTCCAAATCGACTCTTTCTTCAACGGACAACAAGTGCCAGTGTTTCCCCCTGCTAAATTTTGTGGATTTTAAACGCACCCGTTATCCTCTTTGGTTATTATTGAAAGAAATTAGGCAGCAAACGACTCCCACGTGTAAGCTTTTGTATGTTCTTAACAACTACTATAAATCTTTTTTTTTTTAATTGCCAAGAATAGCTTGTCTTTCTATAGATACATACACTATTGTTTTCTCTTCACTGATTCTTGATCCCGTTAGTAAAAATATCAAGCAATAATAAACATGAAAACCATAATACCCATTAAAAGTTACTTTAAAGGAGTGCGCAACTAGCTATCATTTTCGCTTTGTTTCCAATGGCAAACGAAAATATTGCAAATGTTTTAGGCGTCTTATTCGTTTTGTCCCTTAATACTCTTATCTATCTTCTGGGCCATGTCGCCCATCAAAAATTTGTCAAGAGCCGCACCGCGTAACAAAATATTTGTCGGGGGCCGCTCACAGAATTTAGCATTTGTGAGCGGTCACGCGAAAAAGGACCTGAAGGGAAAATAAAAGATTCCGAGAAAAACTCGTTTAATGTTTGAAGACGTATACGAACATGGTATGCAGTACTCAGAAGCTAAAAGCACAAAAAAAAAGAAAACAAACAAGAAAAGCAACAACCTATAGGCGATATAAACAACAGGCACATCATACGTTCCTGGGTAAATTTCCCCAAAAAATACCTTTTCCAATTCCTTCACGCCCTTTTCGCGTGACCACTCACATTTAATAATTATCACAATATAATTTGTCATAACTACAAACAAACAATTTTTAATCCCATTTTTAAAATCTTCATTTTGTTACAGCATTCACATCTAATGTTTATCTAATAGTGGAATTTTTTGTAAAAATTTTTTTAAACAGAGCGTGGCTTTCTTTTCCAGCTCACGTTTGTGACCACGGATTGCTACAGTTTGCGTCTGGTACAGCTTGCTGCACCGATCCGAGCATCCAATAAATAATTTCATTTGCTTTTGATTTTATTCGAAAGTTATGAAGTGAGTTTTTGTAATTGATATTATTTGAAAAAATGGATGGAAAAATTCTTCGACCTGGATTCGAACCAGGAACCTCGACTGTCATGGTCGACGCCTCTACCAATTGGGCCTTCGCAAACATTGTACAGCCATGCTATCACTAAGTGTCTTAACGACAACCAAGTTGTCAAGAAGGACGGCCCAATGGGAGGCGGGCACCCGGTTCACAGATCGGGAATTTTTCATATCCAAACCATCAGAAAGTTTGATGAACACACAATACCTCATGTTTGGAGTTAGCTCCAATTTAATTTCTTTATTTCTTAAGTGAGTATTTGATTTAATGTTGGGTCGCATTCGTTATTCTCCTAGGCTGCATGCGGCGGGTTGGGCTGTACAATATAAATTGTATGTCATGTCATCCCGTCAAACTTTAATTCTACCTGAACGTTATTTCTTAATTTTGAATTCCCATACATGTTTTTACTTTTTTCCCAGTCGTCCACTTTCAGTCATTGTAGAGAGATGTGCAAATTATTAGACTCAGTAAAGTTTGTTTGTTTTCCTTATATTTTCGCATTGCCATATCTTACTGGTCATAAACTAAGATTGGAAGACGGTTTGCAAAGCAATGATGCTCTTTTCTAAAAACCTATGATTATAGGTCCTTTCTTTAAACAAATTTAACCAAAAAGATTCTGATATCACTCTTTTGCTTTGTTTATTAATTCATAATTCATTGTTTATTTGCATATTTAAAAATTCAAGCAAAATACATCACCAACAAGATTACCTTGTAGCAGAACTAACCCAAATAAAACATCAAGAAAAACTGTGAAACTCTAATGAAAAGCAAGTCAAACCGCATCACAAAGGTTATAAAGAACAGACCTATCACATACACTGAGTGGCCAAATTATTATGACCACCTGGCAGTTTTAGGCAAATGAGCTATTGCGTCACAGCGCTGCCGCTAGAGCGCTAGATAGCTATAAAAAGGGAATGCAGTTGCACTGTGTTTTTTGCGACGATATGGCAAAAAACGTGATTTAACTGAGTTTGAACGCGGGATGATCGTCAGCACGCGCAGTGTCGGAACCAGTATCAGCAAAACAGCTGAACTTGTAAGTGTTCAAGAACAGCAGTTATTAATGTTTACAGAGAGTGGACTATCAAGCAAAAACCGGCTCTCAATGTCAAGCGTGTGGTCGTCACAGGCTCCTCAATGCTCGAGCTGAAAGGAGATTGGCCAGAGTTGTCCAGGGCGACAGAAGAGCAACAGTGCGTCAAATAGCGGCAAATCTTAATCAAGGACAAACTGTGACCGCCTCTGAACGAACTGTTCGCCGCTCATTACACCGTTTAGGCTATGGAAGCCGACGACCAGTTCGAAAGCCTCTACTGTCAGCCTTGAACAAGAGCAGACGTCTCCAGTTCGCCAAGGAGCACAAGGATTGGACAGTAGATGACTGGAAAAGGATCATGTGGTCCGATGAGTCACGATTTCAAATGCATCATACAGACGGCAGGGTTAAAATATGGAGAAAACAACACGAAAGCATGGACCTCACCTGCATCGCCACAACACTTCAAGCTGGTGGCGGAAGTATTATGGTTTGGGGGATGTTTTCTTGCATTGTTTGGGTCCTTTGATTCCTCTGCACGGACGTGTACGTGCCCAAGATTATTTAAGTATTGTCGCAGATCAAGAACATCCCGTTATGTTAATGGTGTACTCTGACGGGGATGGATACTTCCAGCAGGACAATGCTCCTTGTCATAAGGCTGGCATCATCCTCAGATGGTTCGAAAAACATGCCGGAGAGTTTACCTTGCTTCGTTGGCCTGCACAATCGCCAGATCTCAATCCCATTGAGAATTTGTGGGATGAGATCAAACGGGCCATCAGGAAGCGGGATCCAGCACCATCAAATCTGCAGGAATTGGAAGGCGCAGTTCTTCAGAGTTGGTCTCAAATTCCTCCTACAACCTACCAACATCTTATAGAATCCATGCCCCGAAGAATGCAAGCAGTAATAAAAGCGAAATGTGGCCCAACACAGTATTAAGGGGGTGGTCATAATAATTTGGCCACTCAGTGTAAATATTAAAAACTGTAAAAAAATTTGGAGGATTGAAAAAATCTCTTGTTTAAGTGTAATGGCGGATGTAGAAGAAAAGAAAGACGAGATGCAAAAACCCTGGAATAAGATAAAAATTTAATACAGAGTGGTGAGAACCTGATAAAAGCTAAGACATTTTTACTTTTTGCCTTGACAAAGGATAATCTCTATCCGAAACATCAGCATTTTTCAGGGCCTATGTTCAATTTTTGTTTGAGTCTAATAATTTCATCACCCCTGTACATCTGGTTTCAGTTATTTATATTTCTACGAAAGAATGAAGTTCTACTTTCACTTTTTATTATTTGTCAGACGTTTTAATTCAGTAAAACAACAGAAAGGAAAAAAGCCTAAATTTTATTTTTGGGACAATTCACCATAGCCTCGCTTTTAAGAAAAAAAAATTCGGACAGAGCACATTTCACAGAATTTCTTGAATATATTCACTTATACATGTTGGAAAAATCAATGAATCACTTAAAATATAAAAAAAATATTGCCAAAATATTGTTTATAGTAAAATAAAATACGTGTTTAATGTTTATAGTAAAATAAACAGTAAAAAATATAAATATGCAAGCTGGTATTGAAATTATTTACGCACGAATCATCTGTTATTTATCTAATACTAGAAGAGGTACCCGGCGTTGCCCGGGATAATTACACTTGCACAAACTTTTCCTTTCATTGTTAGTCATGAGATATTGATTGTTGGTCCATGCAGAGCGTTTGTGAATTGCGTGTTGATACCATTGTTGATACCTATTGTTGTACAAACTTTGCCTTGCATTGTTGGTCATGAGATATTTCTCATTAATATGCCTTGCCAAAACCATGAATATCGATTTTTTATCGATATTTATTATTTTTCCGAAATCTGAGGTAGACAGTGACCTTCCTCATGCTTTGAAGGTCATGTATGCGAAATTTTATCAAGATCGGAATAAAACTGTAGATTTGTATAAAAAACATACACACAGACCCACAGACCCACAGACGCACAGACCCACAAACATCCTTCTTTATATATATAGAAGAAGAAGATTTAAATATGAATATATAAATATTTAGATAGATTATTTCTTTCTCCCTGAGGAACATTAGGATTTAATATAGGTATAACTATATCTTTATATTTCACTAATTTAATTTTCCTTTCAAAAACGAATTAATAAAACAATTTCTTTTTATACAAACTCTATTTACCTTTAATGCCAAGTATTGTTTTAAATATTAATCAAATAATTAAGTAATCAATTAATACGAAGTTAATTTTAATAATACTCAAATTCTATGTGTATAAATATAATTGCTTGGTTGTTTTATTTTCGTTATTCTTTTTTATCTTTGAACATCTTCGCGTTTATAATAATCTCCATAAATAGGAGGAAGAAAAAAAAAACAAAACAGAACGTGCTTTTCATTCTCAAAGGATTACTCTTCGGATGCGCTATCATCACTGTTTATAGAATAAAAACAGAGAACAAACTTCTCGAAGCAATCAAATCAGAAATGCAAATATCGAATACTGTACTAAATATAACGAATGATAAAACGCTATAAACAAATTTACTGGCAAACCCTGTCTCCCTTTGCGCCCACACGGAAAACAAAAGGAAGAAATGTCACCGTTAATTCAGGTAGATTACATTTATCATGATAAATGATGATTCAGTTAAGAGAAGAAGAAGGAGAAAATTCCAGACTGAAACTTTCACCACAAAAACGACGTCCAGATACGTCCCTTAAGGGAACGGTTCCAAAATTTGAAAGCAGTACAAGGATCTATATTCGGATGTTTCTGCAGCTTTGATAGTAGGCGTAAACAGAGCTCGGCGTTAAGCATATGTAGTTAGAAAAGGAAACAACCACACATTGCTTGGTGTATTATTTTATATTTGTATTGAAATAGACATGTGTTTTCGGAAGTAATATATGCCATTTTTTAAACTTTGATAGTTTAATGCCGTTCGAAGGTTATTTTTAGTTAATTTGTGGCGCGTTTCTATTTTTCTATTTATTTATTTATTCCTTTTTCCTACAGTTACTACAGTTCATGTTAAATTAAACAAAAAGATATATAAAAATTATTAGCAAATAAATCGCATTGTACGAAGATTGCTCTGAAAGTAATCCCCACTTTTTCTCGGCCAGTAATAATGATAGAAAGGAAATCATTATAAGTGATGCAAAGTTGAAGGACCCCGGATTTGTGTCTGATAGTGAATTGGACGGCATTCTGACGGCTATAGTAATTTATTAAAAATAATGAAAGTACGAACGCGTTGCGTAGAAAAATATTGTGGCGAACATTAATATGCGTTTGTGTGCTGCTTGGAATGATCGCTGGGATCAAGAGCTATCAAAGAGCCTCTGTGTAGCACTTACTAATACGGATTTTATTTTAACTCCAATCGATGGAGTTACACATATGTTGATATGTCAAAACTTCATATTTCCAATTATCTGCAGGTATTAACATCATAGATATTTTTACACATAAATATGTCAAAATGCGTGCCAAAAAAGAACATTTGCAGAAAGTGTTATTTCATTGCTTGTCGCCTCTACCAAACGGGGCTCGTGGTCCCTGGTTCAAATTCAACTGGCGGAATTTTTCCTTCCATTTTTTCCCATTAATTTCTATCACTCACATTTTAGTGTCAAAACTCATTTTATTCTCATAAAAGTTTATTTGTGAAAGCAATGGAGAAGGAAGGAGAAGGTTTTGCGTATCTAACAGAAACAGTTCCTTCAATTGAGTGATACAAAAAGAAGAAAGTTATGTTGGACCTCAAATTGACGCTCTCTTTGCGGACTATACTTTCACTGAAAAGCTTAACAGAACAAAAAAGAAGAGCCTTGACATCATCTGTGTGCAAAATTTTTTTATACAAATAACGATCGCCCAACTACCGCGGAATTGTGGAAGACTTGCTGAATGTTTATCAAGCCCTGGGATTCAAATCTTTTAAAACCCACTTCTTGCATTCCCATCTGGATTTCTTCCCCCAAAACCTTGGAGCCGCATCTGGTCAGCATGATGAAAGGTTTCATAAAGACATTTCAGACACGGAGACGAGATGCAGTGGAAAACGAAACGCGTCTATGTTAGCAGACCATTGCTATACTCGCATTGTCGGTAGAGAAACTCAAGTGGCCAGGGTCTTTTAATGGGGACTCTGGCATGACTAAAGTGACCTGTTTGCAAACGCAAGTAAATACGCCTCGAAAAAAAGTGCTCCGCGTTTGCGCATAACTGGCACACATATTTTTAAAGTGGAAATGAAGGCGTGTGGACTTTAGAAGCGTAGGACCTTGCGAAGCCACACCGTTAGCATCATCCTCGGGTCGGACGTGATTGTTTATTTCAAAGATATAAACAAAAAACACGATCGAGAAGGGGTGGTTGCTTGCACAGTGTGTGAACGTCAATAGGAACAAGCCATCCTAGTGATTGCGCAATTTCCCAGTCGCCGAATGCGTTGCTTGTTTCTAATGACGTTGTTTATGTCTATTGACGTGGCTTGTTTCTATTGACGTCTACACACTGTATTTAAGTTTATATCAATAAGGACATTTTAAAATTTTTGGAGATGTCATAGGTTGTATTAAAATATTTTTTTAAGTTAAAAATTTGATTTCCTAGAAGGTCAACCTTTCTGAAGAAATGGACGGTGCCCAATGAACCGTCCAAGTTTCATGCAGATAGATGGCATAGGAGCCGAGTTGCCAACAAAAGCTGTCCGTTTGCTCTTGAACAAAGCTCGTTCGTTGTTTGAGCCACCAGCGGGTGGTGACTCGATCGAAATTTTGACTACGTCCTAATCGATATGGGAACCACCCATTTTCGATCTTATTTTTGTTTATACCTATGAAATAAGCCATTAGTCATAACCAAGTATCGAAATGCCAAACTAGTCGCCGTCACATAAACCATTTGAAACCTATTTCCAAAATTTTTGTATAGTTTTTGAAAAGATTAAAACATGTTCCACTGATCAACTTTGACCACCTTCGAACTTATTAATTACTCTTATATACTCGTTCATGATACGTCTTTACGTGTTGTTTGATATATTACATGCCGTATCTTAGCTTTGGAAAATTCCAATGGTACCATAATGGTATCAATAGAACATGTACTACTGAATAAAATTCGACCATCTGCGAACTTATTAATTGCTCTTATACAGGGTGATTTACATCGAATGTAAAATACTTAAAGGGGGTATTATAGAGGTTAAGATAAGCACAAAACGTCCTATGAACATGGGTCCGAATTTGAACGATAACTGAGATATGAACAGAAATAAAAATACAAACACCAAGTTCAACAAGTTAATAACTCTGGTTCCGTAAGGCCTAGATTAATGAAATTTGGAGAAATAACAGGGTATATAAGACTGTGTATACCGTTAAAATTTGATCTAATTCTAACAAGTAGTTTCCGAGTTATTAATTCAACATCATAACACGTGCTCACTTGTGAGTACTAACTAGCACTTGTTACAATTTTGACTGTGTAACTCGGAAACTTCTCGTTGGAATTCAATCAAATTTTAACGGTATACACAGTCTTATGTACCCTGTTATTCCTCCAAATTTCTTTAATCTAGGCTTTACAGAACCTGAGTTTTTAACTTGTTGATCTTGGTGGCGGCATTTTTATTTCTGTTCATATCTCAGTTATCGTTCAAAATTGGACCCATGTTCATAGGACGCTTTGTGTTTATCTTAACCTCTATAATACCCCCTTTAAGTATTTTACATTCGATGTAAATCACCCTGTATAACATTCACATTTCTGCCATTTCTAACATCAATACTTCCATGCTTCGCAGAGTCTCACAAAATCTAGTAAAACGAACACGCTTTTGTATTACATTTAAGGGCAACTAAACTTTGATGTGCGTGACTTTAAACTTACTTTTTAGCATAAACCATCTTTCGGTACTTCACAAGACCCGTGCTTCTGAATTCCATGTGCTTTGATTTTTCACAATATTTTGCATTATGAAAAATTTTTCATAATATTTTCACAAGTCCTGAAAAAAAAATTGGAAAATGCCTTTATTTCAAAGTTCTTGTAAATAGGGCTGCGCCCAATATTTCTTTTTTCTCTTTTCTTTTTTAATATACGAGGGGAGTTCAATAAGTAATGCAACACATTTTTTTTCTCGGCCAATTGTGGTTGAAAAAACTGGACATTTCTTGTGGAACATTTTCAAACATTTCCGCTTCGTCTCGTAAAGTTTCATCGACGTCCGATATGTGACAGCGCTATAGTGAGCTGTTAAAGTGGCGTCTACAATGGAGGTGCGTTCCAAACAACGGGCAGTGATTGAGTTTCTTTTGGCGGAAAACCAGGGCATCTCAGATATTCATAGGCGCTTGCAGAATATCTACGGTGATCTGGCAGTGGACAAAAGCACGGTGAGACATAGGGCAAAGCGTGTGTCAGCATCGCCGCAAGGTCAAGCAAAACTGTCTGATCTCCCGCGAGCTGGCCGGCCGTGCACAGCTCTGACTCCTGTAATGTCGGAACATGCGAACACTCTCATTCGAGCAGATCGACGGATTTTCATCTGTTTGGCTCAATGAAGAACGCAATCCGTGGGACGCACTACGCGGATAATGAAGCAGTTATTGATGCAGCACGACGTTGGCTCCGACATCAACCAGTGGAATGTTACCGTGCAGGTATACAGGCTCTCACTTCAAGGTGGCATAAAGCCGTAGCATTGAATGGAGATTACGTTGAAAAAGTGTTGTGTAGCTAAAAGATCGGGGAATAACATGGTGTATTTGAATGCTGAATAAAACAACCCCCTTTTTCAGAAAAAAATATGTTGCATTACTTATTGAACTCCCCTCGTAGCTACTGCAACAGAGGTACCCGGCGCGATACGAACGGTGGCGGCTGTTTGTTTACCCAATCAGTTTCCCGTCTTCGGTTTCCTATTGTTTCTGGTTGTTCACAATCACAGTTACCGACAACTAGTCGACAGTTCATAAGTGGCCTAAATGGTGGATCCGTCTGCTTCATTTTAACAGAACTATTTTTCACCTCATTTTTATTCCATCGAAATCCTCCACACGGATATTTCTGCTCGGCTCGCTTTTTATTGAAGCCTTCTGAAATACTGAGGAAGGAAGGAAATTCACTACTAACATTCGAGCAGTTGAATCGATTACATTCTGCGCTAAAAATTAAGCAACCAGCGCTGATTAATCGACATGCGCCTATTTAACGCTCGACCACAAGTTGCTTTAAGGGCCCAGGAAAAAATGCACACTCTGAATTGGAAATTTTTGCCTCACCCTCCTTATTCCCGGGATCTCGCTCTATCAGACTTTCATTTGTTCTGGTCAATGTCCAATTTTCTTGCTGAGAAAAACCTTACTAATTAGGATGGAGTGAAATATTGCCCGGACGAATTCTTCACGTTCCATTCTCCAGATTTCTATCGTGAAGGAATAAACCGGATGTTCAATTTATCTGAAGACATTGAAATATCTCGAAAACTACACATCGGATCAAAAAAAAGTGTGGAATGAAAAATATTCGTCTCGAAGAGGGGTGGGGGAGGGAGGAGTTAAAAAATGTAATGGGAACCCCCATTTTTTATTGCAGATTCGGATTCTCCAGAAAAAATTACCCCAATTTGACCTACGAGTCATTTCGGTCACAAATGGCGCTGTAATCGACAAAAATCAAAATGGGTAAAAAAAAAATCGTTGAAAAATGGCGATATCTCAAGAAATAGGTATCAGATCAGCAAAATAAAATTAAATGTTTTTGATATTCTTACAAATGCTACTTAATGACACCATAATTGTCCACCCATCCCCACTCCCGAGGGGTGGGGGAGCGAATTATGTCAAAATTTCGCACACACACGTACGTATTTCATGCGCCCCTCGTTTTTCATAGCTAAAATTCTTCAGGACAAAGCTAATTATTCTCTACTTTAAAACGTGGTTTTTTTAAAAAATTTTTTATTTTTTTTTCAAAATTATTTTGCTGATCTGATGCCTATTTCTTGAGATATCGCCATTTTTCAACGATTTTTTACCCATTTTGATTTTTGTCGATTGCAGCGTCATCTGTGGCCGAAATGACTCGAATCGTAGGTCAGATTGGGGTAATTTTTTCTGGAGAATCCGAATCTGCAATAAAAAATGGGGGTTCCCATTTAAGTTTTTTTACTCCTCCCTCTCCCACCTCCAGGGCGTGGGGATGGGGGGTCGAGTTTGGTATCATTAGATGTCCCCCTTCGAGACGAACATTTTTCATTTCACACTTTTTTTGATCCGATGTGTGGTTCTCGAGATATTTCAATGTCTTCAGGTAAATTGAACACCCGGTATAAACTCATCAATCGACGGAACTACCAATGGTGAATACGTGAACGATTAGATAAGTTATTTATGAAGATTGAACAATGCTTATATCTTTGTAACATTTTTTTACGGATACTTTTATTACAACCTGATAATTTCAATTTCAAGTGGATTCACTTAGCTGTTATACACGGTAATATATATCCATATAATTGGGCCTTGTATTGCTAATATATAAATAAAAGGGACAGTAATAAAGCAATACTTAATTTTACTTGTGTAGCTGACGCGTTTCGAAGTCACTTCATCATCGGAGCTAATGAATACAAGTGAAGAATTTGCAATTGACATAAAACGGAAGTACATAATAAGAGGCGGTGGCCAATCAGATGTCAGTGATCTGAAACATCTGATTGGCCTAATACAGGAAAGTAAAGGGATAAATTTAGCAATACAGTATTAAATCTGATTGGTTTAAGATTACAGATTGTCTTTGATTACATCAAGTATTAAATCAATATCAAAATTAATTTGGTTATTCAATAATTTATTACAGTTTTGCCGCTTATGTTTATAGATAGCAATATTTTCCATAAGTCCAAGTTTCTTGATATATTTGGTTTGCTTGACGACGACTTTCGTAATTTCATTGATCTTGCCGAATCCATGTTTGTGTTTTATTGTGTGATCTGCAAAGGCGGATTTATTGTCTCTATACAGGGTGAATACAAAAGTCTGAACCCCCCTTTTATTTTTTGAACCGAAGCAGATATGTCAATTTTGATGAATCCAATGAATAGGAAGTTGTGGGTGGCCTATCCCATGGTGCACTTTTCATCATCCCAAATATGCAAATTAGGACACATTCAAAATTTATCTCAAAAACCGTAAGGGATAGAGAAAAAAAAACAATTGCAAACTTGTTCAGCATAAAAAAACAAACAAAACAAAAAAAAATCATCCAAATCGGACCAACCAATCACCCACAATCACGTGGTGAACTGTTTGTAGCTACTTACAAACAGTCACACTGCACAAGGAAAACTGAATGTTGATATATCCACCATGTAAAGCATGCAAATCAAAAAATTAACATAAATTACCATACATTCACTTTCATGCGGAAAAGCAAATAAAAGGCATGTTTCAGCACACAGAAGACAGAACAATTCCAGAATGGCAAGCTACACTGTTCCGGAAATGGTCAACATGATCTTCTGCTTCGAAGAGGCAAGGAGAAACCTACATGCTGCAGTTAGGTTGTATCGAGACAGATACCCTAACGAACGCCATCCATCTCGTCAAACAATGCGTCACATAATTCAAAGATTCGAGGCTACAGGGAATGTTAATGCAGAACGAGGACGACCAAGGGCACAAGGCGAAGAGGATACAACAACACTAGTTCTGGCTGCAGTTGCTGCAAATCCCCACACAAGCAGCAGAGCAATGTTCTCAACATTCTACACGCATATCATTTTCACCCATACCATATTCATTGTCACCAGGAGTTACTGCCATTGGATTATGTTGCTAAGGCCGCCTTCTGCAACTGGTTACTTACCTGCCTGGATGACAATCCAAACTTCATTCATGAGGTGTTGTGGACAGATGAAGTCCAGTTCACCAGGGATGGAGTTATCAACAGGCACAACCATCATCATTGGGCAGACGAAAACCCACGATGTCTGCGAGAAGCAACTCATCAAGTGAACTGGAAAATGAATGTGTTGTGTGGATTGTACAATGATACTGTGGTTGGACCGTATTTTTGCGATGGAACACTGACTGCAGAACGCTACCAGGCTGAAATTCTCAACGTGGTAGTCATAGACTTCATTGACAATTTGCCATTGGCCTCGTATCAGCGCACGTAGTTTCAGCATGATGGAGCTCCTCCACATTACGGGTTGGTCGTTCGCGAACGTCTAAATGAGATGTTTGGACAACAATGGATTGGCCGAGGAGGACCAGTTCGTTGGCCACCCCGCTTCCCTGATTTTACACCACTTGACTTTTTCTTGTGGGGATACCTGAAGGACAAGTTTTATGCTACGCAGCCCGCCTCACTGGAGGGATCTGGTTCAACGAATCCAGGAAGCGTGCCGAGGAGTGACACCAGCCATGCTTGCCGATGTTTTGGCGTCAGTTAGGTTCCGTGCCCAATTGTATTATGGTGCCCACGGTCGTCACATCGAGCATTTTGTTGATTAACTTTTTTTTTAAATTGTTTGAAGTAACTTGTTTGTGCAGTGTGACTGTTTGTGCAGTGTGGGTGATTGGTTGGTTCGATTTGGATGATTTTTTTTGTTTTGTTTGGTTTTTTATGCTGAACAAGTTTGCAATTGTTTTTTTTTTCTCTGTCCATTACAGTTTTTGAGATAAATTTTGAATGTGTCCTAATTCGCATATTTGGGATGATGAAAAGTGCACCATGGGATAGGCCACTCACAACTTCCTATTCATTGGATTCATCAAAATTGACATATCTGCTTCGGTTCAAAAAATAAAAGCGGGGTTCAGACTTTTGTATTCCCCCTGTATATAAGGGAGCGTCTGTGTTCATTGAATCTATCCGTGAACCAGCGTTTCGTTAAACCTAAATAAAACCTTTGGCAGTCGGGGCACGATAACTTGTATATTCCGCTTCTTTCGTATCTATTGTCGTCTATTGATGGCCTAGGGTTTATCACAGTTTTGCAATTTTTGTTGGTACGGAAAGCGGTTTTGGCTCCTCTATTTTCAAATATTTTTGTCATTCTATAAATATCTGGGCCGAAGTATGTAAACAAGTTGAATTTACTTTTTTCTTTTTCTTTATCATCGTTGGCGCTTGGTTTTGTCATAGTTCTATTTCTGGCGTCTACTATTATTCTATTCACTAATTTTTTAGGAAAGTGGTTTCGTTTTGCTAGGCTGTGAATTGTTTTCATTTCTGCTTTGCGTTTCTGATCAGAGATTGGGCATTTAAATGTTCTTTCTGTAAGATATTTCAAGGCGGCTTTTTTGTGTGAGATATGGTGGTTGGAGAGGAAATTTATTATGTTGGAGGTAGTCTTAGGCTTTCTATATATTTCGAATTCAAGATTGGTTAAGTCCATAAAATTGATGCATCTGTTAGTTTCGACTTCTAATGTATAGGAGATATTTTGATGGAAGGCATTGAATTTGTCGTATATAATGTTTGGATCGGTTTTATCATTGTTGTATAGAATTAGGTACCTGAAGTATGCGATAATTTCATGGTACTCTAATAGAGGTTTTACAAGAACTTCCTCTAGTTGTTGCAAAAAGAATTCCTATAGGAGGGCACTAAGTGGGGATCCCATTAGGACTCCTTGAGGCATAGAAAAAATTTGGTCCTTAAATGAAAAATAATTTTGTTCACATACGGGCTGTAGTAGTATTAGGACATCGTCGCTTATGGTCTTGTTCTTCTGGTCTGTCGTCTTTAAGCGTTCTTCTATGATGGAATTGTTTCTTGCACGGGGATGGTGGTATATAGATTCTAAAGATAACATGCAGGTATTTTGGTTGATGTTAACCTGTTGCAAAGATTCTATTAAGTGAATAGAATTCTTAATACAATATGTTGAAGGCGGTGGACAATGTTTTCGATATCCATCTCGCGATTTTGTAAACAGGTGCGTTCATGCAATTTACTACGGGTCTTATGGGATAGCCGGGTTTATGTATTTTTACCAACGCACTTAGATTCGGAGCTGTGGGGTTAGGATTGTATAGAAATTTGTATATATTCTTAGTTCCTACTGAGCATCTTTTGTTAATGGTAGCTTTAAGGTTTCATTGGTAGGACTATGTTGGGTCTTTCTTGATAATGATGAACTTGTTGTCTTTGATGAAATCTTCTATTTTTTATTGTAATCGTTTGTGTAGATGACTACAGAGGCATTGTCTTTATCAGCTTTAACAATTATGGCTTCTGATTTCGTGATTTTGTTTTGGATTGATTTAGCTGTTTTAAAGTCATTTGAAAAAAACCCAACTTGTTTACATACTTCGGTCCAGATATTTATAGAATTACAAAAATATTTGAAAATAGAGGAGCCAAAACCGCTTTCCGTACCAACAAAAATTGCAAAACTGTGATAAACCCCAGGCCATCAATAGACGACAATAGATACGAAAGAAGCGGAATTTACAAGTTATCGTGCCCCGACTGCCAAAGGTTTTATTTAGGTTTAACCAAACGCCGGATCACGGATAGATTCAATGAACACAGAAGCTCCCTTATATATAGAGACAATAAATCCGCCTTTGCAGATCACATAACAAAACACAAACATGGATTCGGCAAGATCAATGAAATTACGAAAGTCGTCGTCAAACAAACCAAAGATATCAAGAAACTTGGACTTATGGAAAATATTGCTCTCTTATAAACATAAGCGGCAAAATTGTAATAAATTATTGAATAACCAAATTAATTTTGACATTGATTTAATACTTGATGTAATCAAAGACAATCTGTAATCTTAAACCAATCAGATTTAATATTGTATGAAATCTGTAATCTTATACTAATCAGATTTTTTTATCCCTTTACCTTCCTATGTTAGGCCAATCAGATGCTTCAGATCACTGACATCCGATTGGCCACCGCCTCTTATTATGTAATTCCGTTTTTTGTCAATTGCAAATTCTTCACATTGTATTCATTAGCTCCGATGATGAAGTGACTTCGAAACGCATCAGCTACATAAGTAAAATTAAGTATTGCTTTATTACAGTCCCTTTGTGTTTATTTATTTGTTATACAGGGTGTCCAAAAAGTCTGGTAACATGGCAAATATCTCAAGGCTGTCAGGTAGGCGAGATCTGATGAGTGTGGTTTATAGGTAATAGGGGGTGGGAAATTCATTGCCACACTCAAATTTGACCTTGACCCCCAAATTTAAGGTCATCCATTTGCAAATTGGAAAACTATTAAAGATAGAGAAAAATTTCCAATTGCTACCCTGTAGAGCAACACAACATTAGTCTAAAAACAATTTTTAATCACACCCTTCCCCTTGAAAGATTTTGAGAAAATGGGCGAGAAAGAGTCACTCAAGAGTGTGCTTCCCCTTACCCTTCCCAATGGTGTGCTTCATTGCAATTCATACGAGGTATGTCTAAAAAGTTCGGTGAATGGTGGCATATCTGGATGGCAACTTGGCATGCGCATGGTTCTTCAGAGACTTGGGGAGAATCGATACACAGAATGCAATGCATGTGACTGGTAGTGTAAACAGACTGCGATCAGTTGAACGTAGTCAGTGTGAGGGGAAGTGTCACAGCGCAATGGAGCAACGTGTAAACATCAAGTTCTGCTACAAATTGGGGAAGACTGCAACGGAGACACATGGAATGTTGGTGCAGGTGTACGGGAGGGAAGCCGAGACCAAAAAAAAAAGCCATCTGCAAAAATCCAAGGTGAAAACACTGTTGATCGCCTTCTTCGACAACAACGGCATCATCCAAAGGAATTTGTTCCTGCAGGTCAAACCATTAATGCTGTATTTTCCAGTCCTGTGCAACTCTGGCCGAACCCGTATACCTGCACCAACATTCCATGTGTCTCCATTGCAGTCTTCCCCAATTTGTAGCAGAACTTGATGTTTACACGTTGCTCCATTGCGCTGTGACACTTCCTCTCACACTGACTACGTTTAACTGGTCGCAGCCTGTGTAAACTGCCAGTCACATGCATTGCATGCTGTGTATCGATTCTCCCCAAATCTCTGAAGAACCATGCGCATGCGCAAGCACATGCGCCAAGTTGCCATTCAGATATGACACCATTCATCGAACTTTTTAGACATACCATATATGTGTAGAAACCTCAGCCAACCTGGTCAGCTCAACCCGACCTTGAACTACTCTTTCTCATTGAACATCAAATCTGTTTACAGGAATAAAATTGTCAGAAAATGCTGATGCTATTTGATATATCACACGACCCCCTTTCCATTTAAAAAAACTGACTTTTTACTTGTTAGATTCAAGATGGCCGATTTTAAGATGGCGGCCAAGTTCGGTACATACCGTAAAAGATAGACCACCTCACCCATAAATACTGGAATATTCAGATTTCCCAATTCCTGCAAGGTTTTTGAAAAAAACGGGGTATACTGCGACTTTTGACTCACCCTGTACTTCGAAACGCGTAGGTTCACTTATTAAACGATACCATTTTGCTACTTTAAGACCCTTTCTAGTTATTTCAGCAAAATAGACCACGATGCAACTTATGGCAATAATTGTATGCACTACATCATGCCACCAGAACAGTAAAGACAATGTGTTTTTTTTTTCTTTTGCAGAGTTACTTTTGAATAATCGTCGTGCAGCGGAGGTACAATGGTCCGGTATTCATATCAGGAATAAGCCGCCATGGTCTTCACTTACTGAGAAGCGCATGGGAATGTTCAAGAGACCAAGCAAATGTATCAAGAAAAGTACACCAACAGAACAGCACCACCCGAATCACAAAAAATTTGCAACCATCTTTTAACTCAAAGATGTGTGAACTCTTGTATTGCATCCCAAGGAGGACACTTCGAGCATCTTTTGTAACAGGAAGAACTTGGACACGACCTACCACTTATCCAAGCAGAAGCCAACGTCGACACACCAGCATTTTATCTTTTATAAAATTGACAGAACTACTGCCACAGTAATGTCATATTCTGTACTAATTGTTCTACTACAGATAAATCGTCTAATTCCAGATATATGTTAATATGAAATGTTTTGTTTTTTCTGAACAGAAATCACCTCCTGAAGTTGCGCCCTATTGTTTTAGGGACAAATTTCACAGGTTGTTTAGGGTAAATTTTACACTAACTTAAGTTGACTTTTCTTTGCCAAATTTGACTAACTGTACAGGGTTTAATTCACCACAGGTCATGCATGACTTCTCTAGAATTATTCCCAGGAAAAATTCATTGCATGAAAAATGTTTGTTTTTTCACTCCTAAAATTCGCGCAATCCGCTGCAAGTCATTAACACCCGCTAAAAATCCTATTCACCCGTTTAAGGTATATTTTTTTAGCTCGGGTTGGTTGAAACAGGGGTAAATTTGTTTAACGGAAATATTTGAATACTGAAACTAAGGCTTTGTTGCATTCGGCTTAATTATTGAAACTGTATTATCGATATACTGTACATTTAATAAACTAATATGCAGTTGTTATCTTCGAAGACTCTTTTGTGGACAGCATTTTTTGTTAACCCACCTGGAGCATACATGATAAGGTGTTCTAGGCATCCAACGCATGAGCTTGCTACAGTTGTCCATGTGAAAAGCACGGACTCACATTGATTCCCGCTATTTTGTTATCCTTGCGCTTTGTTGATCGTCGTAGCAAACTGGATTTGTTTGAAAGGAAATAGAATGCGAGGAATCAACATCTCAGTTATTTTTTGCACATCCAGTAAGGAGGGTAGCCTCGTTTAAAGTCTTACTGTTAGGAGGAAAATAGAGCTGATAAGTATGATGTCACTTCCTGGCCAGTTGCCTAGCGATTCCAAACATTAGGTTTAACAATGTGGTGTAAGGCCATAGAAAAGCATAGAGAAGTTAAACCTAAGTTTGGAATCGCTAGGCAACCGTCCAGGAAGTGACGTCACCACTTACCAGCTCTATTGTATGGTGTTTTAATTTTAATAATGTTCAGTGCAAGAGTGGGTTTTTGGTTGCTATTATTGGATTGTCATATTGTTGTAGATAGTATTATTATTGAATTTAGAAATTTAAATATTTTGTTGCATGAAAAAATGGATGGCTTTTCATTCATAAAATCGGTGTAATCTGCGGAAATCCATAGCAAAATAGTAAAAAAAAATTTTTCCGGACTATGTTAAAATATAAAAAGTTTGACGCCCTTTGGTTTCGCCGTGATAGAGATTATCTCGAATACACACATACATAGACTAAAAGACAAACAGGCAGTTACACATTGACTTTTGTTAATATAGATAACAGAACAAAAATGAGTTTGACAAAAGAGGATACCATTCAATACTACTCAATATTATTTTTCAATAGTTAATAATAATAAACGTATTTTTTATTATTGAAGTGAAAACTTCTATAGCCGCACCGCATAAAAAGTTTTTGCTGGGGAATGAATGTGTCTCATACGTCACACTCGGAAGTGAAACGTTTTTTCGGGAAAACTCGGAAGGTAGAAAAGTTTGTTTCGGGAAAACTCGGAAGGTGATTATGTGATCGGTTTGTTCAGATGTCCGGCCGTCTGTAGGCACAATTCCAACAATGCATTGCGTTGCCATGTGGAGACAGGGCATAATGAAACAGACGAATCATCCTCGCACTGCGGAAAAAGTATGATGTGCAATTTTATTTCCGCTCCGCGCATGCTCTATAATTGTTGGGATGGTGCGCGTGCAGGTTGCGAGTGATAGACAATTATTATGAAGCTTCCCTAAACAAAAGGATTTCTTTATTAATAGGGAGCTCATTATTTAGTACGATAACTTGAAAACGAATTAACTTTTTCACATTCAGTTTTCGCCAGTCGATAAATATGGGACAGAGCACGAACAAAGTTCTAAGGTGAGATATTCCGAATAGGTACAATAGCATGTGCACTAATGGTACCATTACGATATCTCCTTAAAATATTCAATGCTAACATATACTGTAGCATGTAATATATCATACAACTCGTAATGACGTGTCATGAATGAATATAACGAGTAATTAATGATATTCAGAATTGGTTTAGTACTACGTGTTCTAATAATACGGAATGGTACAATCGGAAACTTTCAATGTTAATATATTCCATGTAATATATCAAACAGCTCGTCACGGCGTGTCATGCATGAATATAACGAGTAATTAATGATGCTCGATATTGGTTTAGTAGTACGTGCTCTATGGTACCATATTGTACCATTGGAAACTTTCAATGCAAAGACATGGCATGCAATATATCAAATAACTCGTTACGATATGTTATTCATGAATATCAGGTGTTTGAAATTGGTTTAGTAATACATGTTGTAATCGTATCATTAATGGTACCATTACGGTGTCATTGGGGTTTTCAATGCTAAAATATTGTATGTAATCTATAAGTGTTCTATACGTGTAGATCTAATGAGAAAACGAATGAAAATATATGGTTTTATACATATATTATATTTATTTATGGCTTGTTCCTGATTTGTCCAAGTAATAATATCCATAATAATATTTATATCATTCACTTATACATAGAATCGATTACAATCGCCATAAAAGTTTTCACTTCGGTC
Source organism: Rhysida immarginata (assembly GCA_023313115.1). Lineage (NCBI taxonomy): Eukaryota > Metazoa > Arthropoda > Chilopoda > Scolopendromorpha > Scolopendridae > Rhysida > Rhysida immarginata. The sequence goes on from JAHWFO010001255.1 coordinate 1,067,996, forward strand.
GTGCGATGTTTAGCACACACCCTTTTTTTTAAAAAAACAAACAAACTTCAGATATGTAAATACGAACTTAAAGCATGGCCTTCTAGAAATTATCAGGGCTGGACTGGACATGGAAAAGATAAAGCATTGCAACATCGAACTGGTGGTGCTATTACAGAAGTTAGTTCAACGTCACAATCTTAGTGCTTCAACAATACGTTATTGACATCCGTGTTCAGGCCTGGTAGTTTCCACGTACACGATTAATACGTGGGAAATCCAAATTAATGATTCTGTTCCTCTTGTCATCATTAACTGAACGCACAATATATCCTACTGATACTTATAATGCTGGTTTTAGATGATCCAATATTCAATCCAATCTTAAACTCTGTAATGATTCAAGGAGCCGTTCGTTAAGAACAATAAAATCGCAAGTCCAAGGAATAAAAGGGGACGTTCTCACTCGTTCCTGACAGCCCAGAAGGTAGCCAAATTTTAGGAGTTAAAATGAATCAGGAAATTTCTTGAATGAGAACACGCATTAGGTGTTTATACGCGAATCTTCTTATATATCTTCGGATATGATTTTAAATATTTATAATCTCTCTTTACTTATTGTAATTATTTAAGAAAAACTAACAAAAAATACTTAAAGAAATAACAAATTTTAACGGCTGTTTTTTTGGGCATGTAATCAACGAACGCACTCTTTTCGTATTTGATAATAAAACTCTTTAATGAGTCTTTCTAATAGGATTATTTTTATTTAAGCCGGTTCACCAAAGGTGTTCTAAGTATTAATGTACAATAAGCTATGTAGAATATGATGTCTTAACCATAAAGTACTAGTAGGTCTAATTTTTTATGTGATAACGAGTTAATGTTATCATTAATGAAAATAAAGAGCCTGCAAGGTTATTGACCATAACGTAGACCTTGAAACATTTGTATTTCTGCGTCACCTAATACAGTGAGAAAATAATCGCTCTAGATAATTCTCAAGGAGGTCGAGTCTTCCACGCTACTTTTGTATTTTTTATTTTTACTACCGTCATCCAATGTTTCTTAATCACCCAGTTTTGAAATTTACATCTTGACTGTTGGCTAACATTAGTTAGTTCTGGCACACACCTTTTGTTTCCCCCCAACTACACTCGGTGGAGATAGTCATTGAGTGAATGGTGCTAAATTTAAACGTCGCGACGAACGATGCTATTTTTCTATTCCGAGCCAATCCTTCTATTGCTAATGTTTTATTTTTATGTTAATGAAATGATTCTTCTTTTTCTAAAGAAACTAGCTAGGCAGCGAAAGATTGGTCCAAAAATGAAAAAATTTTAACGAATCGCTTGCTCTAAATAAGGCGATTTCCACACACTGCTAAAAATGTAACCCATTTTAATTTCTTTTTTCTTGAGGGTGAACAAAACATGCTTCATGTTTATTTAAGTAAACAGGATAATCTAAAAACAAACATCTTTTACCTAATTATAAAAATTTGGAACGCATTAGAAATTTTTTTTCATTTCCTCAGACATATTAAACCATATAGATTCATACAATCTACCTATAGGGTAAGTCAATTAAAGAGAGAGATCAAAGAGGAAAGATTGGTATATTCGCCTGCAAATTACGATGTTTTCCTCAGATGAGAATAAATGCCGACCACCTTGTTAAGAATGAAATTTTGACTGAAAGTCGCCTTGGTAATCATAAACGACTGGATTACCCAAACTACGATGAAAAACACCTAAGCTTTTTATTATCTGTAATTTTCATTTAGCATATGTAATTTTTCGAAGTGTTTAGTAAGATATCAATTGGGAAGCGAAAAAACATTTACCAAATAAAGTTTTAATTTGATCACTATCATACTTTGAAACATTTTTCTCAACACTCAATATACCTTTCATTTTATACACAAATTAAAACAAGAACATTAAAAATTGTACGAGATTAGGATTTTTCTTAATACTAATTTATTTCTTATGTTTTAAGGTATCTATACAGGGTGAATTTTAAGTACACCGACAAATATTTAGGGGAGGCAGGATGGGTGGTTCTAAGCAAAAAAGTTCATATGAATTTGTGTCCTAATTTAAACAACTGAGATATGAACAGAAATAAAAATGCCGCCACCAAGATCAACAAGTTAATACTTCAGGTTCTCTAACTTAACATTATGAAATTTAGGTGAATAATAGGGTACATAAAACTGTGTGTACCGTTAAAATTTGATCGAATTCAAACGACTAGTTTCCGAGCTAAGCATTCAACATCGTACCACCTGCTCACATGTGAGTACTAACCATTCAATGCACATATGGTAATGAGTGATGCACAAGTACAATATATGGGAGAGTAATGAGTCTTTCTTCTATTGCTAGTTTCTGCTTTAGCTTAACTTTATTTAAAGTTCACTGAATTCCCGTTCATTGTCCACAAAATGTGTGCACGTCCTAAGAAGAAAGTAGAATCTCTCAAATCTATTTTAGACTGAAAATGCCCTCTTTACACTTGCTTGTTTAAAGATGAACCAGACAAAATCTTACGCGAAATAACTTCTTTTTTCCGTTACACATTACTTGGTTAGCCGATCTAATTGCCGAACAAGATTAACTGTAAATGATAAGTTTGCTCCGTCATAATCATTTACAGTTAATCTTGTTCGTCTTGACTGAAGAAAGTTAATAAAATTCATCACGAACCATAAATGATGCGGGGAAAAGTTAAGCTAATCATGGACGGCAGGAATCATGGACTGAGATGTTAGCGATCGTCCAAAAACTGTTCTGGTGTCTTTTAATTAAATTAAAGCGAGTTTATTCACTCTTTGAAAATTTTCGCTCTTAAGATAACCTATAGGGTGTCCTAAAAAAGGACTGACGGTTTTTAAAATGGAATAGCAGGAGTTGGTGGGCATCGCCATGAGAGCACCCAACGTGCAGGCCGTTAAGAATGTCACTTAAAGATTGGTCCGCAAATACAGGGAAATGTATCAAAAACAAATTCTGACCTCACACATGAATAACTTTAATAACTGTCACCGTTTGGATGCTATTCCATTTTAAAGACCGCCAGTCGTTTTTAGGAATCATGCATTTAGACAATGGACAAATCGCCATTATAGACGCATCAGCGCATCAAGAAAGCTTACTTTATCTGTAGAAGAAAGCTTAACTTTAACTTTGCCCGTACATACTCAAGAAAATTTTAAAATGTTACGACGTTAAAATTGTTTAACACGTCTAAACAAGATCCAGGTAAAACGCTGTAAAGATTGAGAATTAATGAAATCAATACACATTTAAAATTATTTTCCTTATTCAAAATGAAAAAGGAATGAATAAATCAGAATGAATAAAATTACTTTCTTTAATTCGATCAGTTTTATTAAAATACAAAAGAAGAAAAAACACATTTCAATCATCCATCATGAAAGAATATATATCCTAAGCTTAGTTATTGATACTCCCAAAAAATAATGTTATAACAAGTTCTTATAAATTAAATTTTTATTAACTACATAATTATTATTAAATGAAATATCTGCAAAACATCACTCTTTTACATGCTTTTTTCTTAATTTAGTTCGTTTGTCTGTAGGTCCACAAATTTTGGGAATACAATTTTTCGTCATTTCCCTTTGTTCAAACGACGCCAAAATTGGCACACTTGTTCATTTCCAGTTACAATTTAATCCAGTATAAAAATTTACAAAATTCGAATTCTTAAAAAGGGTTAAAACTTTTTTTCATTTAATTTAAATCTTGGGCAGGGAATAGGGCTACTTCTTTGGGATTTTGTTTTTGGTCTTATACGAGACGTGTCTGGAAAGTAAGGTTACAATGGCTAGTATTCTTTCAAAGAATGTTTATTTGACAAAATGTTCACTACAATTTATTTAGTGATACAGGGGTTATTTTTAGACGTAATTGCTACCATTTTCCACACGCTTGTTAAGTCTAGATATTAAGCTTCTGTACCCCACAATCATAGAATTCTGCCTCGTGCTTGATCTCTTCATCATCGTGGAAGCGTTGTCCAGCAAGATTGAACAGAAACAGAAACAGTGCAGAAGTTCCTCGTACCCAGAAATTTTTTTCGGGGGGGGGGGGCTGGCCCAATCCTGCTTGT
>JAHWFO010001255.1:1085183-1106839 GCA_023313115.1 Rhysida immarginata
GAGTGGTCATAATAATATGCTCACTCAGTGTATATTTACTGCATTAACATTGTTTTCAAACATTGCATTTAAGAATTTCTTTTGTTTTGTTTCGTGGGTATATGTAAACGAGCATTCATTGTTCTAAATAAATGCATTTTCCTACAATTAAGAAAATTGATGCCATTTCCCTAATAACAATTTTCCATATGCAAAATTGTGTTTACATAGTGTTTTGAAACACACTGCATCAGAAACAACAAAAAAATTAACTGATACAAAATTAACTGAAAATTACACCAAGTTTCAATTTGTAACAATGCATAGAATTCCTGTTATTCAGGCTTTTCTTAGAAAAGAGAGTTCTTAGTACTTAACAATTTCTTGAAAATCTTTAAAAATGATCAGTAACTGGAGATAATGGAGAGTTAGCAGACTATTGAGAAAGAGTGGAAAGTCGGGCCCGTCAATATCGGCCTGCTCCGACACGAAGAGTCTCGAAGTTTCCTCAACCGACAGGAGAGCAGCAATCGTCGTTCCCGGCCGTACGCCCACTCGTAGGAAATCTACGGTGCACCACGAGCAGATACGTCCAAAGGAAAAAGGCCAGTAGCTTTTTAGACATTCCTTACAAATCATTAAATAAGCAAACAATTGTTGCCGTTCCTTCCACCGCCGTCGATAAAGACATATATATATATATTTAAAGACTATAACTGCAAAGATATATGTTCCATTTCTCAAAAGGAGAACCGAGACATTATCGTGAAAGCGACCGGAGGAATTACACACTAGTGCGCTGAGGTGGACGCTCGCTCAACGTCTCGATATCTACTAGCTGGCACGCCTATTTGGCCTACCGCGCCTGGTAGGCAGCGTGGCGACGTCGGGTTTTGTTTCTCTACATTTCATAATTAAGATCTGCACTTATACGTACTTCTTCTTCAGTTTTAATTTAAATATTAATGCTTGCTTTCTCTTACTTGAAATATTGCAGTTCAGCCCGTCCGGTAGACAAACCTCGTCAGGTCGCCGTTTTCTGGAAGTACGGTGATCCCAGCTACTTACCTGCATTCCCACTATCGACGGGAGTTTCAAATCCAATTCCGATGTATGGGAGGATACATAGCGGTACCACGTAAAGGATCGATCACTTTATGAAAGACAACGAGGAAGCATTTAACAATTAACTTTTTGAACATTACTCATTTGCTAGTGAACTTGTTCGCTAAATTAAGAGCTCATTACTAAGCACATATTTTGTATAAAGATTTCCACAATCGTGTACAATTATATGTAAGAAATTTCAAAGATAATTTCAAAAGAATTAAAATTGCTTTAATCTTACATTCGTCTCCTGTCCCTCTCTCTCTGTCATCAATTAAGTTTCACTCTGCTAAATAAAAATTGTGACACATATTTTCGTTTAGTGTATTGTGCTTGGTTTTAGTGATTTAATGCTGAAAGAAGGCATTTATTGGTTCACTCCAAGTTGAGAGTAGTGCGTTCATTGGAATTCAGATCTTCACTTCCCTTATGCACCGTAGGCTAGCTATCTTCAGTTATGTTTTTGAATTCTTTATTTACGCCTTTCTCTTCTTCTTCTTCTTTTTTTTAGGTCCTATCTCCCAAGCAGTGGAGTTGACCTATTAAATGGGAGGAGATCAGACTATCTTAGTTAGGTTGATAAAAGTTTAACCGCTGCGCTAGCAGATGCAAGGATTCTGGGGAGGATGTGGGCTTTAGAGAGGAAGTCTTTAGTACAGAAAAGGATAAACCGCGACTGAGATCTCATCGCAAGATTAATAAGGAGAATGGAATTTAGAGAAAAAGGGACATAAAGTGCTAAGAGGAAATGCTAAAAGAATTTCGATGGGTAGCATAAAGTGGGCATTCTTGTAGCATATGTTCTGAATTTTCCACAGATCCACAGTCGCAAAAGGGGAGAGTTTATAAGGCCAAGTCTGAATAAATATTGTTTATTAGGAAAATGTCCTGATCTGAGGCGGGAGATAAGCATCAGGTCCTGTTTGGATAGAAGTATAGGCCTGACCAGTGGGCCATCAGGCACAACAGTTAAAATCATCCTTTTTAGCTTTTGCCCCGGTGAACTGGGTTTCTCCATTCGCTTTTCCATATGTTGAAAAGTTCTTTAGCTAGATAAGGCTTCAAAACTGGGATGGATATTGGGAAGACTAACATGAATTCAGAATTTCTGCCCTGTTTTGCTAGGAAGTCAGCACAGTTATTCCCTGTAATGCAACTGTGCCCTGGGCACCAGATGAAGGAAACCTTAATATGTAACTGTTGTAGGGCAAGAACACTAGCTGAGATTAGTCCAATGTGGGAAGAAGATTTCCAGTTGCATTCTCTCAGTGAGCGGTGAAGGCACGAGAGAACGGATTTGGAGTCCGAGATAATAACGTGCTTTTGTTCGTGTCTATGGTTAGAATTTATAATATGCAGCATCTTAAATACTGCCCTGAAAGAGATTAGCGCAAAGGTTGTTTGGTATTGATACGAATTCTCGGAATTATAGATGCCTATTCCTGCTCTTACTTGCGGAGGCATTACTGAGGCGTCAGTATACTATTTCTTGTGGTTGGCGAAGTTGTTTGCTAATGCGTTATGGAAAATCACTTTTTTCCCTATCTGTTTCAGGTTGCTAGCGAAAGTAGGAATAAAGAACCGACGATCCCAATCTATAGTAAAAATTTCTGGATAGGGAATAATTGTGTATGACTAGAGTTGAAAATCTTGCAAGTTCAACATTCTTATCCCACTTCGGAATAAATCCTGGAGAAGAGAAGAGCTTAAATACATCGGGATACAATCGTCAAGTTTTCTTGCCTGGGAATCCCTGCTGAGTAGCTGAACAAGTCTCATATAGATTTTCGTTGCTACACCCATCCATCTGGGCCAGGGCGGTATCAAGTTGACAGAATAATACAATGCATCTATCGGTGTGCTTTTCAAAGAAGATAGGATTCTCTTAACAGCCGAGTACTCCAGCACCCTGACGGATCTGATCGTCGAGTCGGGGTATAGTAGAAAGTAAGGCGCGTAATAATCCGTGATGCTTTTAATTCGGGACGATAAAAGGGCATCTGGGATTCGACCACCCAGGCCCCAATAATATTTGTAAATATGGGTCAGCAAGGCCCAGTACTTATTTAGTTTTGCTTTTACCTTGCCCGTGAGATTTGACCAAGAGATGGTGTAATGAAACGGAATGCCAAGGTAGGTGTAGCTTAACTTGTTAGGTATTCTTTCACCATACATGAATAGGCTAAGATTAACCCTTGTTCTCTTCTTATAGAAGGTGATGACTGATGACTTGTCAGGAGCAAAAGTGAAGTTATTGACCTCGGCCCATTCCGCAAGGTTGGACAGGGTGTTTTGTAAGTTTTGACGAACCAATGGGAGTGCAGTGTTGGAAGCCCAAATTAAAATATCATCCGCAAACGTGTAAATTTGGGAATGCGGATCAACCGTGTCAAAAATATCGCCACAGTAAATATTGAATAAAGTCGGGCTAAGAACAGATCCTTGTGGGAGCCCATTGTTGATTTCGGCATCGTAGTTTGGGACCACAGAGGCGATGGTAGTCTTTCTGTTGGATAGATAAGCGGCAATCTATCTTATGAATTTCCTCCATCTTACGAAGCAGCCTCTGAATGTTAACAGTGTCATAAGATTTCCTCAAATCCAGGAAAACTGCAGCAAGGTAAGAATTGTCTTCTCTTGCCTTATAGATAGCGTCTGCCAATACTATCGGGGGAAACTGAGCAGATCTGAACTGCCGGAATCCGAACATATTGCAGTGGAGGATGCCCTTGGCCTCCAGATAGGGGGTGGCCGTGGCCTGGTTGTCTCGTTGGTTGGCTTGCTAATCGATGGAGTTCAGCAACTTCAGGCGCGGCCAGCTGCTGGCTGGGTGACGGCCAGGGCTTGAGGACCACTGCTGGCGGGACAGCTATTTGGGGCACGGCTGTTGGGGGACTTTAGTCTGACCCATTTGCTGAGTGACCAGTGTTGGTTTTCCAGCAGTTGGTGACAGCCACTGGTTTGTTTGTCCGCCAGCAGCTCTTCCATCATGAAACCCCCCGTGCTTCGGAGGGCACGTTAAGCCGTCGGTCCCGGCTGCTACTGTCATCTCGTAGCAGTCGTTATTTACTGGGATGGCGCAAAACTCCCTCGTAGGAGTAGGTGCCGCAGATTATCGCTTCGCGATAATCTACCCTCTGTACTAGATAGCTAGCCTCCAGATAGGCTGCTAATCTGTTGTTAATGATTTTTTTCGAGGAGTTTAATAACATTCGAAATTAAAGCAATCGGCCTATACGAAGACCATTTGGCTTGAGGACAGGAAAAATCGTAGTAATCTTCCATGTATTTGGAACATCGGCTAAATTCCAGCTTTTGTTAAACATTTCCAATAGGACGAGCCTGTCGTTGGAGAAAGGCGTTTTATCTGAACGGAGGAAATTCTATTGTATCCTGGGGCCGCAACACTTAGGTTTTTCATTACCTTGATGAGTTCCTGGATAGAGAAATCAGTAGTCCAAGCAAGATCTTGCAAACTATAAGACCCTCTTGAATCTGGTTCAGGGAGACTATCAAATGGGTCATTTGCACAGGGAGATGATGAGGTTAGATGGACTAGCTCATCAATCAGTTCTTAGCTGAGTCCCATGGGGACAGCAAACCAGACTCCGACTGGAAAACAGGAATCTTGAGGAAACGAGGCTTATAAAATACCTTGAGCACGGACCACCATCTTTGGCAAGGAAGACGGTGGAGGCATCTAATAAATTGCTTCCAGTATTCACGCTTAGTTGGCTTTAATAAACGCCTAGTGCGAGCTTGGGCTAACTTCAAATTGTTCCAGCATTCCTGACATTTGCATCTATTGAACCCTTTTTTGCCCTATTACGTTCGTTGATGCTGTTTTGGCAGTCCTCGTCCCACCATAAAGGAATTTTCCTTGCTTGTCTTTTCCCAGTCACTTGATTAGTTTTTAGTGATTTGATCCAAGGAATTAAGTCTGCTGGCTGTAGTGGTTTCTTTACCTTAGGAATCGGTGAACCGCCTCTTGGGCGTCTATAATTGTTCGGCTTGGAGTAGCAAGTACCTAGCGTTCTCTCCTTCCCAATAACGATGTGAATCGGTTGATGATCACTAGAAGAGGGATCATCTAGGACTTTGCAGGTAACTGGCCCCAAGAATTCTAGATCTGTGAGAACAAGGTCCAGAGTAGAGGTGGACCAAGGGGCCCGCGAGGCTGTGAAGGTAGGATCGGGGGTAAAATAAACTCTGGCTTTCTGCTGGTCTAATAAGGCTTCAATTTGGCAACCATTAAAGTTTCTATTGGCGCAACCCCATTGGGGAAACTTCCATTAAGGTCTCCAATTACCATAAAAGGAGGAGCAAGCTTCAGAGTAAAAGTAGCCCAGATAGCCTTAGGTAAAGTGCCAGCTACATATACAGCATGTAGGTTGACTCATTGTTTAGCTATCCAAACTTTTAAAGTTAACATAGCTAACTTATCCTGAGAAAAGTTTTCAAAAAAGTGATGTGGAATTGACCTTTTTATTAGATGTAGAATTGATGTGGAATTGATCTTTGTTTTGTCGGTTTAGACACTACGTCTCGAAATTAGGAATTGAAACAGACTGGTATTCTTGTAAGAGCGTTTCATTGAGGGTTATTATGTCAAATCTTTGTGCAATGTAATGTTTCAGGTCTTCCCAATTGCCTCTGATTCCCCTAATATTCCATTGAAGTATCGATAATGCCATCTTTGGACTGGCGCAGATTGTTAGAGCAATTATTGGTCAGTGAGTTTTCATACCATTTGCGGAAGTTTTCTATATGGTAGGCTTGGAAGTTTGTTTCCTGCAGGATAACATTGAGGATATGCTGTAGCGTAAAAGAATTATCTTCTGATTCCTTTTGAAGGGGATGGAGAATGATGGAGGAAATGGTTTGTATGTTCCAAGGGTCTGAAGGCATAGATTGTTTACTTGGCCGAGGCCTGTCAACCATCGAGACCATGTTTTGAGAGTTGCTTTCATTTGCTGACTGAGAAGGGTGGGCGTCGGTTCCTACTGAGGAAGCTATAGCCTGGTCCTCCTGATTTGCCTTCTTTGCTGGTTGATATTGTATGTAAGTATGCAAGTCCAGGTTCGACTGGCCCGTAACATCATAGGTCAGGGGTTCGCTAACTTTGGTTATCATAGCGTAAGTAAAGGACATTCCAGATCTTCGGAGGCTTTGTGCTTGGATAATTTGTTTAGCTTCGCTATATGGGATATGAAGACTAACTATTTTCTCTTGGATCTACAACTCTTCTAAGAAACGGGGACAATTCCAGTAATACGCAGAATGAGAGCCCTGACAGTTAGCACATGACTTAGAACTGCTGGGGCACTCTGTATGTCTATGTTCAGGGCTGAGACATTCAGAGCACAATTCTAAACTTTTGCAAAATTTAGCCAAATGGCCAAAACGGTGGCAAAGACTGCATTGTGTGGGGTTGGGGATATGAATGGTAGTCTCAAACGCCTAGTGTTCGTATAGGATTTTTTCAGGTATTTTGGCGGTGTTTAGAAAAATGACCATTTTGCAATAATTTGCCCCCTGAAACTTGGATACTATCTTACGTATGTATTTGACATATAGTCTTACGTTACAATGAGTGGCCAGGTGATTAGGGTCTGTCTCGATAGGAACTCCTGCTATTTCGCAAGCCGATGCAGATAAGTACCTAGGGACGCTGAACGAAAGGGAATAGTTGCCGATTTTATCAAATTTGGTGAATTTCGTTGCTTGTACCGTCGACTGAAACTTAACCAAGTATGCTCCTGATCTGACTCTGTTAAATTCAGGGGTCGTTCCAATAGTAGACCACAGTAATTGTCTAAAGATATTTGGCGGAATATTGTTATCTGTACCTCCCTCATCAACCGAGGACACATACAGCCACGGTTTAGCAGCTCCAGCCAAGGTGAGTTGGGTGTCCTGGGGGGGAATTTCTACTTTCCGTTTGAGCAGCAGAGGATGATTTCACCGAAGCTACTGAATTCTGCTTTGGATCCTCGTTCGCTATGTTCGAAACCGACGTCTGTTGGGTTAGCTCTGATGTTTTCCTGCTTGACTAGAAATCAGAAAGTTCCTCTTCGCCATTCACTTCCTCCGATTCCAAGAGTATAGCCTCCGAGGCAATCGAGTTAACCGTATCGTTAGCTTGAGACTGAGTTTTAGCTTTTATCGAATGATGGCTGCGATTCTTCTGTTTATTTTTTTTCATTTTTCCCAATTGAGTTAATGAAGAGAGTGAGTTAGGATTTACATCGTTACTCCTACCCACTTCGGGTTGGGGAAGGCCCGCAGCCCTACCTCCAAATCGGGGAGAAACTAGACAAAACACACTTACTACAAACACAGAAGGAAAAGAAGCAGGATTCCTAGATAGAGTAATATTCCTATTTATCTGCTAGCAAATACAAATAATAATCCACTAGATTATCTTAAGCCAGGTGCTTTCACTACCGAGTCACTTACCGAACTCTATTTACGCCTTTGTAATCCACTGTGCTGAATAAAACTTTCGTTTATTTAGTTTTAAATTCCGTCTCTGTTAAATTCATTTTGACATCTGACAGAGTTAAGTGTTGCACTAGAACGACGCAAAAAGACCATCGATGTCGAATGAAAGTGTTGCAAAAATTACAGAAACGTTCATCATGTCTTCAAGAAAAGTTCTTAGCGATATTATTTGGCGTCGATGCCATTGTCTGTTCTCACTTGCCTTATGTAGAAAGATTGTTTAGTCAAATGAATATTATAAAATCAAAGTTAAGGAACATTACAATTACGGACCAATGTTAAATTCTATGTTAGTTGTAAGAGAAGGACTGAACCCAATAAATAAAACTTGCGGAACTTTCGAGGTGGTGCCAAAAGAAATTTTAAAATGTACATGTATTAAAAGTATGGGTGCGTTTTAAACGGTTTCACGCGATTTCAGTTCTGAAGATGATCTATATAAATATATTTTTTTGCATTCATGAAAAGTGAAAGGAAATTGTGTTTATAATCATTTGTTGTTTTATTCCTTTCTTTGTAATTCTCTCAAAGGTGCACACATATTTATCAAACCATATTAATTAAAAAAGCAGAATATTAAAAATTCTAAGATAAGTTTTGAAAATTGGTGGATATAGGACCAGAAGTTTGGTTTATTTATACTTACAACAAATCTAGCGAAATTCTGGCGGATTTTATCGTTGTATTTAGCGATCGAAGAGGTCACCGAGTTGGCAACACTGGCTTGGACTAACATTGTCAAGTGACTTTTCAGTGCCAGGTCGTGTCTTTTTTGTCCGCTACGGATTACATTTTCCGGTCACAGGTTACATGACAAAATCAACAATTTCCGGTCACGTCTTCAAGTGTCCCGGTTTTTTTATTTTAGAAATAAGATCACCCTATATTTACTCCAACTTGAGAGTCTCTAACAGTAAAGAAAAGACGGAGGGAGGGAAGCATCGGGAGTTAGCTTGTCTCTGACTGGTTTTTAAAGTTGTCCACCATTATAGAAGGAGATGAAGCCAGAAACTGTGGACACAGATTAACAAGAACAACAGGAAACCACTATTCCACATCAGATGTTTATTACAACGTATGCGCATTTCGGCAGCTTTCTGTACAAGCTGCCTTGTTCTTGTATTCGCTGAGGAAGGCAGCTTGGCTGCCGAAATGCGCATACGTTGTAATAAACATCTGATGTGGAATAGTGGTTTCCTGTTGTTCTTGTTGTCCACCATTGTTCTAGGCAGTTGATTGGTTGTTGTCTGGCAGATCAGCTGACTACCTATTTATTTTATAGGCCATAATCCAAGTATTGATCTTTTTTTTATTAATCACGTGATTCACATGACTGCATATGAATAATCATCATCATACAGGGGGGTTTGTCCGAAAAGTAATGTCAGTGATTTTACTGTGAAGCGAATACGCGTCGCAGCGCGTTCGGAGCGGTGGGAATCGGTGGAGGGAAGAGGTAGTTTACGCATGCGCGGTCGCTCAGTCGTCTCCGACCATCCGGAGAGTAAGGACCAATGATATCTATACAATTCCTGGATCGCTCACCCAAGGGCAGAAAGCAGCTCCTTCGCGTTCCTGACATACAGCCTCACCAGACAAAAGTAGTCGATTATTTTCTACCCTGATTCAGCTGGCAGCAAGCTGGCAGTGTGGCAGTGGCATGTGCTTTGATTTTTGAATTTGGCAGTGAAATTGTGTAATTTCCATCTAAATGAACAACTTTTATAAAGTAAGTATTCATTGGAACGTTTGTCCTTTTATAACTCAGAAAATACTCAAGAAATCTCCACGAAATTTTCAATGTACGTAGGGTACTTTTCACTGTGCTTTCAGTAGGGTACTTTTTATACTGTGTTTATATCAATTTTTTAAGTTATTCTTATTTTTCGAAAACTTGAATTGTTTTCAAAGGATGTCACCAGATGACGATACAATCTTATCGAAAATAGAGCACTATAATAGAAGTGCACTATAATCTATTATAGTGCTCTAATCGAAAAGTTGAATAGACCTTTTGTTTTTAAAGTATGTCACTAGATGGCGAGGCCAGACGGCGAACTGACGTTGTACGAGCGTTAAATTACATTAAGTTTGAGAAGTAGCCAAATTCATGCAATAGAGGGGACTGAAATCGATTCTTCCATAAATACAGCAATCCAATTGTTGACTACAACAACAGAATTTGCGCGTGTGCACAGACCAGGGGATTAAAAGACCGTGCTAAAATTTAGTTATATACTATTGTAACTTTAATTTGGCATATTAATATTATTTTATTAACTAATTTCGTTTATAGAAGCATAGCTTAAATTTCAGCATCAATAATAATTAAATTTCATCATACAAACCAATGACGTATATTAAAGATAGACCCGGAAACCTGCCAGCATACTTTAGCTAAACGGGTGCAAGCAGTGAAAAGAAAATCATTTATACCAAGCATAGACAAAGAATTCAACCTCAAGCTGAAACCTGGCTTTTTTTAATGATGCTAAAGACCATCAATTTTCATGTGAATTTGGAGAAGAACCGCATGTTTCTCAGTTAGCAAAAGCACTTTTTGAGAGATATGGTAATATGAAATTAAAAACATATGCAAAATATTAAGTAGTGATGTTGCAGCAATTTCATTGCGCAACAATCTAACAAAAATCATTCCTTTTAAAAATATGTAAATAAAGTAAGTATTTAAACATCTGTTTGTTGTTAATGTTCATGGTATGCATAAATGACATTAAAAATATTTACTCAAAATCTACAAAAAGTCAAAATACATCAACTTGGTTAACTTGGTAGTTTATGTTGTATTCGACTAGAACTAGGTGTATTTAATTGTTTTTGTTAGCTGTTTATGTGGTTGCAATGTAAGTTCCCCTTAAATCAATGCCATATACAACTGCCTCAGTGGGTAGAAAGTAATCGACTAGTTTTTCCTGGTTACTTGAATTTCTGGAACGCTTTTTGCCATCGATGTATATATATGCTTTTTGCTCATTAGGTGAGCGATTCAGGAGTTGTATAGATATCATTGGTGATAATCTATATACGAGGGTTGGGGCATAAGTCATGGTAACTATTTTTTTTCTTGTAGATATGTGAACGGATCACAAAGGTATATGTGTCGTGTGGAAGTTCTGCAGGCATAGTGTGTATGCAGAACAACAGAGGCTCTGTGGTAGCTGGTGGTAGCGCAGCGAGGGCTGTGAAATCAGTCAGTTGGTGAGCGTCATGCGAGATGGAAGTAACCCGTGTTGAGCAGCGCGCTTACATCAAAATAGCCGTTCTCCGAGGGAGAAATGCGATGGAATGTCACAGTGAATTAGTGGAAGCCCTTGGGAATAATGCCCTACCATACCGTACAGTAGCACGGTGGGTAGGAAAGTTTCAGCAAGGACGTTTGTCCACAGTGATGAGCAATCGTGAAGGCCATATTGCCCTGTATACTACCGTAATAAGTTAGTGTGTTACGATATTTCAGTGCTATTCAAGAAAAAAAATAGTTACCATGACTTTTGCCCCAACCCTCGTATATAAAAGAGGACATCCACTGACTGACTCACTGACTCATCATCGCACAGCAAAACCTACTGGGGCCACCGACTCGAAACGCGGTGGGGTCATAGGACGGATAGCGTAGAGGCGTGCAAAGACGGGGTTTTTCGAAATTCGGACCTCCTGCCCTCCCAGGGGGGCAGAAAGGAGCAGCATGTTTCCCCAATTTTCGAAATTCAAAATCTATGGCTGCAAAAAAAATCAATTTACGGGGGTATTTTACAAAATTTTCTGATATTTTGATGCAACTTTGCGGGGAATAAAGATAAAGCGACGAAACTCGAAGGGCAGCTTCTCGGGGATGTTTCCAAAAAACCAATTTCTGTTTTTTTTTTCGATTTTCACTTCGTGAAGGGGGCCAAGATGTCTCAAGGATTGGCCCCCCGTTTTGTATTTTTGCCGCCTAACTCCAATGCGGAAATACAGAGAGCTTCAAAATTGCGCACGAGGATGTAAAAGGCGTATATAAAAAAAGAAGCACTCGTTGGTTTTTGAAAATCCATCATAAGGGGGGACAGATATACAAAAAAATCCCAAAATAGGCCTAATTTTGACGTTCGTGTCTGGTCAACCCCACTTTGTGGCAAATTCGCGTAGGACTTAGATATTTGGACCAAGAATAGTTCACATAATTTGCAAAAAACTAATTTCTGCTTTTTATCATATTTTACCCCTTTGGCCCCCTATGGCCCTCCGTAAGAAAATGCAATTTCTCGCTTTTCCAGTATTTCGCGAGTAAAAATAGGTCTAATGTAGATTAATGAAATTTGGTACGATAATGACAATTAACGAGATCAACTATCTGCTAAGTTTATTTTTTGGTTATCAGGATCCAATTTTCCGGTATTTTATGTTTTCCGGATTTTTTTTTGTTTTTTCAAATTAGCATTGTATGATAAAAGCTTACTTTTTACACTGGTCATAAAATATGGATTTTATACTTTGATTTAAAATTTATTTCAAATATCTAGAACCATTTTTCTATTTATTATGAACAAGGTGTTTTGCCCGGTGTTGCTGGGGCTCTTTTTTTGATGAAATTTGCAATTTCTGAATGTGAATATTCAGAAAAAAAATAAACATTATTCTCCACCTTTATACTCTGGCACTGCGTCAAACTCACTCAGCTATAGATAACATGAAGTTTATACAGGCCTTACAGTACATAACGGAAGAAAACACAAGATTTCCCGACCGGTTTCCCCGTTTATTCCCGGCTTTCTCAAGGTTACATATGAAAGGCTTTCATGTCCCTTTATCAATAACAATGATTAGATAACAAGAAGTCTATCTAAAAATATCTAATACATGATTGGTTATAAATACAGAAACATGTTGTTGATGCATGGGCGCATCTGATTGGTAGTATAAGATGACTAATATAAAAAATTACTAATATACAAGGAACTACAAGGAACTGTGAAATTAACATGAGTAACATAGATAAAAAATAATTATATAAAATGATTGTGAATAAAATTATACAAGAGGATAATTAATGCGAACTTAAAGTCACAGTGTAGGAAAGCAAGCAAAAGAATTGCAATAAACGGAATTATAAAATTTAAGGAAATGTACATAATAATGCAAAATTAAAGGTGGAAAAGGTAAAGTCAGGATAGAAAATATGTGTATTGGAAATTGTAAGAGATTGATACAAATCTTAAAATGAAATACAAGGGCGAGTCAAATGAAATATATCCCATGAGCATATAAACATTTATCCCACTGACTAATGAGTCGCGTGATTCCCTTCTCATAAAACTCCTTGAGTTGCTGCTTCAAAATATCTGTAACTGACTTCTTCACGTAATCGTCCGACACAAATCTGGTTCCCTTGAGTTGTTTTTTCAATTGCTCTGCCAGTTCATCGATGCTTATCCTCCGTTCTTTCTAATCAGCTTATCAACCTGTGCAATTGTGTTAGGAGGGATTGCACGGTGGCTTTGGCCCGGTCTTGGATCGTCTTTGCAACTTTCACTCCTCCTTTGAACCGTTTGCTCCAACGCTTCACAGTGGCCAATGAAATGCAATGTTCGCCTTACACCTTCAGCTATCAAAAACCTGACCACACCACGCTGTTCATCTTTTGGAGCGTCCATTATGTCACGCAACCGTGTTCAACCCAGTTTATTAGAGCATTAAACAACTTTTATCCTTACACTTACGTGTCACTTTCGTAAATGAGAGATGCCTGTGTGCTATGAACATGGGTCGCAGATAATGGACCTAACCATTTTTGCGTGGGATGGGTTGGCTCACTTTCATTTGACTCGCCCTCGTACATTGGCCTCGGTGGCTCAGTGGTTGCGTGATCGCCTCTGATCCCCGAGTAGGCGGGTTCGATCCCGGCCGAGGACGACGAGGATTTTTTAGGAGGAAATCAAACCAACCAAACCAAACCAAGCATTTATCCAAAGCTACAGTTGACTGTAAAAGTAAAAGGTGACAGAGCATTTACAAAGAAAGAGAATAGCTCGTACATTGGAATTATAATACATCGGTAACTGATGAAAGAATAGCATACACGTCGACCGTGGTTTGTGAATTTATTAGGAGGTTAGGTTTCTGACGTTTAGCGTTTCAATATGGATGACTGACATAGAATCTTCTCGTTGTCCTAGAGGGTGTCCATTTTCTATGAGGTAGGCAGCGTATTGCGATTTCTTGTCCTTCTTAGTGAAAGATGACTCCTGTTCTTTATATCTTGTGGAGAAGTTTCGGGAAGTTAATCCGATATAGAAGCATTCACATTGTTTGCAGTCTATACGGTACACTCCCGCTTAGGTATAAATGTTGTTGTTGGAATTTGGAAGGAACGGAGGGTTTAAAGATTTACGGCCTGATGTGGGAGTTCTGAAGGAGACGTGGAGATTGAATGAGGATAGGAACTTGGACAAGCGATAGCAGCACGGACATCCACTTATTCGTGTCGGACTTAGGTATTGTAGGGTGGGATAGTATACGTCTTCTTGAACGTATAAGATTGGAAATAGTAGAAGGGGGGAAACTGTTGGTGGAAGCAAGATAGCGTATGTTATGGAATTTGTTAGTTCTGTCGGATGGGCTAAGGGGAAGTTTAAGAGCTCTATTAATGAAAAATCGGAGGGAGGCTAGCTTATGAGATGTAGGATGTGAAGAGGAAAAATGGATTAGGTAGGATGAAGTAGTGCCTTTACGATAGATGTTGAACCAGAGGAGGTTGAGGAGTGGGTGACGGGTTATGATGTCATCGAGGATTGGGATAGAGTTGTTAGCTTCAGATTCGGAAGTGAATTGTTTTACGGAGAGAAAGAGTTGACGAGAGAAATTATAGTGGGAGAAGTATATGCGGAATTATAAATGATAAGGATGTCATCGAAAGGATAGGGGAATTAGAAATTAACCGGAAAACATTAGACAATTCAAAATGTTTAGGAAAACTTCGGATAAGAAGCTGGTTAGGGGGAACCCCTTGCCAAGGCCGTTAGGTTGTAAGTAAAACGATTTGTTAAAATAAACGTAGTTTTGAGAGGTAATAACAGAAAGGATAGAGAGTATATCTATAGCGTCTTGCTTGGGCATGGAGGAAGAGAAGAGTATGTTTTCGAGAGTGGATAATGTGTCAGGAACAGGATATTAGTATAAAGATTGAGGAAGTCAATGGACATTAGGTGGGTATTCGGATTGGTTTCGAAGTGTGTTAGTTGTTAGGTCAAGTCGAGGGAATTAATGACATTATATGTGTTGGGGAGAATTTTGAAGTTATATAGGATTTTGGCAACGTTATGGGCAGGGTGCAGGTCTATAATTAACAATAATGCTTTGATTTTGCATTATTATGTACATTTCCTTAAATTTTATAATTTCGTTTGTTGTAATTCTTTTGTTAGCTTTCCTTCACTGTGACTTTAAGTTTGCATTAATTATCCTTTTGTATAATTTTATTCATAATCATTTTGAATAAGTATTTTTTATCTAAGTTAATCATGTTAATTTCACTGTTCCTTGTATATTAGTCATCCTTAATATTAGTCACCTTATACAACCAATCAGATGCGCCCACGCATCAACAACTAGCTTCTTTATTTATAGCCAATCATGTATTAGATACGCGTATTTTTAGATAGACTTCATGTTATGTAATCATTGTTATTGATAAAGGGATAGCCAGCCTTTCATATGTACCCTTGATAAAGCTTGGATAAACGGCGAAATTGATCGGGAAATCTTGCGTTTTCTTCCGTTATGTACTGTAAAGCCTCTATAAATATGGACAGTACAATGAACCATATTTTTAGCACATTTTCGTAGAAAAGTGCTTATGTGATCTGTTTGTCCAGCTATCCGTCCGTCCGTCCGTCTGTAGACACAATTCCCAAAATTCATTGCGTTGCAATGGAAAGAGTGCATGTATTGAATTGCTGGAAGACACGAATTATCCTCGCATTCGGGAATACGCGTGTTGAGAACATGGGTTTGGCTTTGCGCGTACTCTAAACGTTAATGAGATGGTGCGCGTGCAGGATGCACGTGTTTGGCGATTATTGAAAGGGCAGATCGGTCTCTAAATCACGAGAATTTTTTTTTTATTTCCTAGGGAGCTTAGTATTTATTAGGATAACTTGAAAACGAATTAACTTTTTCACAGTCTGTTTTCACCAATCCATTAATATGGGACAGAGCACGAACAAGTACGAACGTGAGATAGCCGGAATAGGTACTTGCTCTAATAGCACGTGCTTTAATGGTATAATTATGATACCACGTTAAAAATTTCCTATAACAAGATATGGCATGTAATATATCAAACAAATCGTCACAACATATCATGAAAGAATATATAAGAGTAACTAGTGATAGCAAATATTGATCTAATGGCATGTGTACGTGCAAGGATGTCTTATGAATGAATATAACGCGTAAATAAAGTTAGTGTGAATTGTTTAGTAGTACGTGTTTTAATGGTACCAAATGGTACCATTGGAACTTTCAATACTAAGATATGACATGTAATATATCAAACAATCGTAACAACATGTAATGAGTGAATATAGCGAGTAAATAATGATAATGGTTATTGGTTTAGTAGCACGTGCCCTAATGGTGCCATTGGAACTTTCAATACTAAGATATGGCATGTAATATACCAAACAACTCGTAATAACATGTAATGAGTGAATATAACGAGTAAATAATGATAAAGGTTATTGATTTAGTAGCACGTGCCCTAATGGTGTCATATGACACCAAATTGTACCATTGGAACTTTCAATGTTAAGATAGGGCATGTAATATATCAAACAACTCGTAACAACGTGCCATGAGTGAATATAAAGAGTAAATAATGATAATGGTTATTGGTTTAGTATCACGTGCTCTAATGGTGACATATGATACCATATGTTATCATTGGAACTTTCAATGTTAAGATATGGCATGTAATATATCGAACAACTAATAACAACATGCCATGAGTGAATATCACGAGTAAATAATGATAATAGATATTGGTTTAGTAGCACATGCCCTAATGGTGCCATTGGAACTTTCAATGTTAAGATAGGGCATGTAATATATCAAACAACTCGTAACAACGTGCCATGAGTGAATATAACGAGTAAATAATGATAATGGTTATTGTTTAGTAGCACCTGCCCTAATGGTGCCATATGATACCATATTGTACCATTGGAACTTTTGATGCTAAAATATGGCATGTAATATATCAAACAGCTCGTAACAATGTGTCATGAGTGAATATAGCGAGAAAATAATGATAGTGGGTATTGGTTTTGTAACACGTGCCCTAATGGTAAAATATAGTATTGTTAGAACTTTCAATGCTAAGATATGGCGTGTAATATATCAACCAACTCCTTACGAGTTGTTAGATCTAATTTCATCCATAGCTTATTTGTATCAAGAGCATAATACTGTTAGGCTTAATGGTATCTAAAACTCATTACTGTTATACATATTGCTAATTAATAGTAGTTAATCGCTTGTTTGAATAGTAGATGATAACGTAGAAACATTTTAGTAATTTAATAAGAAAAAATAATAGATGCTTACACATAACGCTTCAGCAATTGAGGCTCACTTCGTTTAACATTATGTGGGAATTCTTACAAATTAAAGAACTTTTATTTGTTTAAATGTATGAGGAATAACTTCACTCTCCATTTACCTTTCAGTTCTTCAAGTTTATTAGTTTAAATTCTCTCTATACATTAACTTACTTAAATAGTAATTTACAATTTAGTTTTCATATTTATTTATTTTCTCTAAAGTGTTTTAAAATGTTGGTTAATTCTACATATCCATGTACGATGCTATAACACGAAAATGTACTCCCTTTATCCGCTTTGGCAGTAAAACCATTCTTGTTTATAACATTCAAAAACGAGCGAAGTTGAGTAGAACTCCTAAAGAGCCGGTGATTTGGAGAGGTCATCCATTGGGAGCATTTTAAAGAATTCTTATCGATTCTTCAATATGAATTTTTACTATATTAATTCAAGCTTTTTTTTCATGTGTTTATTTTTTCTGTATATTTACATTCAGGTATTGCAAAATTTCATCAAAAAAGAGCCCGAGCAACGCCGGATATATCAGCTAGTTTATAATAATTATCTTACTTAACTAAATTAATTATTATAAATTATCTTACTTAACTAAATTAACTCCGCCCCGGACACCGTATGGCGGACTGGCCAGTTCCAAGCCTGGATAAAGGAGGGGGATTAGCGTCAGGAAGGGCATCCGGCTGTAAAACACCCCGCCAAGCCTATATGATGAGTGGTATCCATGACTCAGAAAATGCTAGGGCGTTCCCCGCTGTAGACGACGCGCAGTTCCTTAGGCGCCCGAGGACTGTGAAAAGTATGCTAGGGTTATCGCATCAAGAGCGGGTGCGACTTAAACTGCTAGCTCTAAGACCTTTACTACTCAGGATTGCATCACTCAATGTGGGCACCATGACAGGAAGAGGAAGAGAAATTGTGGACATGATGGAAAGAAGAAAGATTGATGTCATGTGTGTACAAGAAACAAAATGGAAAGCAGACAAGGCAAGAGAACTAGCAGAAGCGTACAAGATTTTCTACAGCAGTGCAAGCAAAGAGGGCAGAATGGAGTAGGGAGATCATCATCTCACGAAAGATGAAGGAAAACGTAATAGAAGTAAGCCGTAGAAGTGACAGGATTTTTGAGGATGAAGCTGGATATAGGGGAAACAATCCCTATAGTGAGCGCTTATGCCCCACAGATTGGTACATGTATGGGGATGAAGGATGCTTTCTGGAAAACCATAGATGATGAGCTAAGACAACTGGAAGAGAAACATAGAGTGATCATCGGAGGGGACTTTAATGGACACATTGGAGCCAATAACAGATGCTTAGAAGGAATCCATGGAGGGCATGGTTTTGGAAACATGAACCAAGAAGGTGAACAAATCATAGATTTCGCTGGGGCTTTCGACTTTGCCCTGGCCAACTCTTTCTTCAACAAAAAAGAAGAGCACTTGATCACCTTCAAAAGTGGTGGAAATAGCACTCAGATTGACTACTTTATGTACAGGTGAAAATATCTGAAGGAAGTGAAGAACTGTAAAGTCATCCCTAGTGACCACGTGGCAACGCAACACCGTCCATTGCTCATGGACCTCCAACTTTCGACACATGCAGTCAGGGAGAAAGTGAAGACTAAGGCTAAGGTGAAGAAGATCAAGTGGTTCAAACTAAAGGACACAGTTTTAAGGAAGCAGTCCTGCAGGGAGTTTCCAGGGATTTTGAGGATGTTCCAGAGTGGTGGAATAGAAATGCAGAGGCCGTCAGGTGTGCTGGCAGGAAAATCTTGGGGGGGGGGACAACAGGAAAATTCTGGGATGACAAGGAGAGTTAGTGGTGGAACCAGGAGGTGCAGGCAGCAGTAAGGAGAAGAAAAAGGCAAAAAAGAGGTGGGACTCAACACATGCCCCAGCAGACCTAGAAGTCTTTAAGATCAAGAATAAAGAGGCAAAGAAGAAAGTGGCACAAGCGAAGGCCAAAGCATGTCAAGAGATGTACGATGACTTAGAAACACTGGAAGGGCAGATCAAGAAGGCCAATAGAGAAATCCTGAGGAACACTGGGGCGATACAGGATATGTGGAAAGGGTACTTTGAGGAGCTACTAAACGTAGAGAATGAACGAAAATACCATGAAGATGGAATACCAAATGAGGGACTGAAAACAGACATCACCAAGAGTGAGATTAAGGTAGCACTGAAGCAGATGAAGAGAGGGAAAGCGGTTGGACCGGATGGAGTCCCGACTGAAGCCTGGAAGGCCCTTGGAGAGGAAGGGCTGGACCTGCTATGGGATCTGTTGGTGAAGATCTACAGAGAGGAGGAGATACCAGACGAATGAAGAGAAAGTATTCTTGTCCCAATCTACAAAGGTAAAGGAGACATCCAAATGTGTGACAACTACAGAGGAATCAAGCTAATGACACACACCATAAAGATCTTGGAGAGGATCCTGGACAAAAGACAGAGCTGAAGTTAATATTGGGGTCACCAGTTGGGTTTCATGCCATGAAAGTCAACCATTGATGCAATCTTTAGCTTAAGACAAATGATGGAGAAGTTCAGAGAGAAACAACAAGAACTCCACCTGGTCTTCATTGACATGGAAAAGGCATATGACAAAGTGCCAAGGCAAGAAGTTTGGAGGAGCCTCAGAGTTAGAAGCGCACCAGAGAAATATGTCAGGTTAATTCAAGAAATGTTTAGGAAAGCCAAGAAGAACCTGCCTGGGAGAAACGAGTAGCTTTGAAGTGAGAGTGGGACTCCACCAGGCCTCGGCACGGAGTCCTTCCCTGTTCAACATAGTGATAGATGTCATATCAAAGAAAATCAGGGAAGAAGCGTCTTGGAACATGTTCTATGCGGATGATATAGTTTTATGTGCAAGATCTAGAGCAAAGGTCGAAGAAAAGCTAGAGGATTGGAGGAAAGCTCTGGAAGACAGGGGCTCTGAAAAGCAGCAGAGACAAGACAGAATATATGGCCTGCAACATAGAGGCCCAGAAAAATGAGGAGCTGAAACTGATGGAGATAGCAATCAGGAAAACTGACCACTTCAGATACCTTGGTTCGACAGTTGATGAATGGAATGAGACGGGTAGGGAAGTGACTAGCAGAATACAGACAGGTTGGAAAAATTGGAAAGAAGTCTCTGGAATCCTCTGCGATAAGATGATCCCTGTGCGTCTAAAGGGCAAAGTTTACAGGATGGTGGTGAGACCTGCAATGCTGTATGGAATGGAAACTCTCTCTCTAAAAAGTCCAATATACAAAGGATGAAGATGGCAGAAATGAGAATGTTGTGATGGATGTGCGGAGTGACACGAGCAGACAGGATTAGAAATGAGCGCATCCGAGGGACAGTGAAGGTTACAGATATTGAAAACAAAATCCAAGAAAACAGACTGAGATGGTTTGGCCATGTAATGAGAAGAGATGAGGACTACACTGACTAAAGAGCTATGAACATGAAAGTGGAGGGAAGGAGAAAAAGGGGACGACCCAAGAGAAGATGGCAAGATACTGTGGATGAAGATCTGAAATCAAAGGGACTCAGAAGGGAATGGACAGAGGACAGAGAGAAATGGAGAAAGTTCATCAAATACAGCGAAGTGGGAAAAGCTGGATATGAAGAAGAAGATCTTACTTAACTAAATTAAGTTGTTTAAAATATTAATTTCTTTATTTATTATTTATAGTTTATAGATCGTAAAATTCATTGTGAATTGTTTGTTTAAAGGGCAAATGACACCAAACTGGAAGTTGATTTCATATAGGTTTTAATACCTTCCTAATACTAAATATCAATTTTATTTTTTTCCTGTCATTTTTAATAAAGAAATCATAATTTAAAAGTCACTTCCGGTAATACAAATTCAGTTTGATTTTCGTCAAAATCTACCGCAAGAGCGCGTTGCTAATGACGTCAGGTTAATACCATTTTTATTTTTGGCAGAAGAAGGTTAATGGAAGAATAAATAATGAGGTTTCATGAATTTTTAATTCTGGAAGAAAAGGAAGCCATGAAGAAAGAACTTCACCTCCTTTCATGACAGCTTCAGTGCCCAAAATAACCCAATTTAAGAATAATTTCTAAAAATATAAATCGATGTAAGTAATTGAAATTTAATTTATGTAGATATTTATT
The DNA here is from genome assembly GCA_023313115.1 of Rhysida immarginata. Lineage (NCBI taxonomy): Eukaryota > Metazoa > Arthropoda > Chilopoda > Scolopendromorpha > Scolopendridae > Rhysida > Rhysida immarginata. Next base: position 1,106,525 of record JAHWFO010001255.1, read on the forward strand.
TATGTATATAAAAACAAATTTTATAAGAATACAATAACATTTATTACAATTAAGGCTTTATGAATAATGTACATTGTATTCAGTATAACGTACGTGTACAAATAATTCTATAATAAATTTGCCCATTCAACACCTTTATAACTACTTGATATACATTACTAGCTGAAATGCCCGGCGTTGCTCGGGCTGTTTTTTCATGAAATTTTGCAGTATTTGAATTTGAATATAAATAAGAACAAGTGAAAAATCTTAATGTATTCACTTTGGAAAACTGAAAAGAATTCTTTAAATGGATGGGCGGCTCATCAGTGGCTC
>JAHWFO010001255.1:1114799-1132328 GCA_023313115.1 Rhysida immarginata
TGTTTACAATTCTAAACAATGAAAAAGCTACGTCATTTCAGATGGAATACGTCACACGCGTTCGCGTCACGTTCGCGTCACGTTCGCGTCACGTTCGCGTTTACGCGTAACTTAAACTCTCTATTATTGATAGCGCTACGTAGCTTCACTAGATTCTTAAGCTTTGACACTACTGTAATCAGGAATATTAAGTTTTTACCTAACAGCTTCTGATGCTCTCATTTTAATATTCACGTTTATTAATAAAGGATTGCATATACTGTATATCTATCTATATATATAAAGAAGGATGTTTGTGGGTCTGTGGGTCTGTCTGTGGGTGGGTCTGTGTGTACGTTTTTTATACAAATCTACAGTTTTATTCCGATCTTGATGAAATTTCGCATACATGACCTTCAAAGCATGAGGAAGGTCACTGCCTACTTCATATTTCGAAAAAATAATAATTATTGATAAAAAATCGATATTCATGGTTATGGCAGGGCATATTAATGAGAAATATCGCATGACCAACAATGCAAGACAAAGTTTTTGCAACAATGGTATCAACATGCAATTCACAAACACTCTGCACGGACCAACAATATATATCTCATGACCAACAATGCAAATAAAAGTTTGTGCAACAATAGGTATCAACAATGGTTTCAAACGCAATTCACCAATAACAATGAGCTCAAAATGATGATGCAATGATAAAGCAATCCTTTCCAAGAATTATAACAATGAACATAAAATGATGATGCAATATGGATAAGTTTCAATTTGTAACAATGCATAGAATTCCTGTTATTCAGGTTTTTCTTAGAAAAGAGAGTTCTTAGTACTTAACAATTTCTTGAAAATCTTTAAAAATGATCAGTAGCTGGAGATAATGAAGAGTTAGCAGATATTGAGAAAGAGTGGAAAGACGACAGAGAAAGCAAACCTTTAGCTCCGTGCTGTATTGAGCAAATGGGAAGCAAGTAAATAGAAGAATTGGCGACCGCTAGACTACCCAAAGTGATGAAAGGCCAAATTTTGCTTCAACACAGCGAGAGAAGAGTGGAAATTGCAACAACATCAAGTGTAGATCTGAAGTAAGATTATCTGAGTAAGAAATTATTGGAGCAGTCCATCCATTGTGAGCCTTTAAAAAGATTTTTTTTCAACACATCGAGAGAAGAGTGGAAATTGCAACAACACTAAATATATATCTGAGGTAAGATTACGTGAGTAAGAAATTATTTAGACTAGCAGTGGCATCCTTGGAGAGGTCCAGCCATTGTGAGCCTTTAAAAAGATTTTTTTCGAATTTTCATTAAGAATTTTTACTGTATTAATTCTAAGCATTTTCATGTGTTTATTTTTAAGATATTGCAAATTTTAATTTAATTTTTTGAGATTGTTCTGTTTACATCCAAGTATAATTATCCCGGGCAACGCCGGGTACCTTTGCTAGTATATATATATATGGGAACTGGGCTGCGTAATTGCCAAGTCACAAAATGTTCTTTAACTAAAGATGTAATGATTTGGAGTGGTTTGTAAATGAAAGTGTCAGAGTTAATAAGAGCCCTAGACTTGGCCCTACATGAGATATCACAACTTTTTACGGCTAACGAGTCGCAAGACTTGGCTACATTTTTTACATGAAATGTTTTTGATGGGATTTCACTTCTTTTTGTAAGTGGTCCTCCATTCCCTGACATCCTTTTTTTGATATCAGCCCCCGGTTTTCGCATAGCCCACGCACTGTACTTATTGGCCCTTCTCGGTGGCTTCGAATGATTTATTTTTCGCAAATCTATGCGATACGTCCATTTGAGTCAATTATCATTGTTATGGCGGACTCTTGAACTTTGGCACTACTGTAATAATCAATATTAATTAGATGCAAGCTGCTCAGGCGTCTTACTCTTGATAATGCTAAGTAAGCTTGACTGCACACGAGAATACCGAAGAGCCTATGTCTATAAGTGCGCTGTTCAATTTAAGGCCTTGACTTTTATGTTATAGTTATAGCAAATGCCACACATACAGGGGTATTGTTCGCGCTGAACATATATGCTATTAATTATTTCAAATTTACTCCTAACTGAAGCGAGTTTAGGACTAAGCTCGTTAATGAATTGTATTACTCTCTGTAAAAATTAAATAAAGAAACCACTATTTCCACAGCATTATTTAATGTCTGTATGCGCATTTCGACGACGACGACGTCGTCTTCTTCTTTATCTAGTTTTTCGTTGAAGAAGACGACGTTGTCATCGAGATGCGCCTACGGACATTAAATAATGCTGTGGAAATAATTTTGGGGAACTTGTGGTTTCTTTATTTATTTTATACAGTTTACTGTTTTTCACAGTTTCTTGCAGTTTACTTAATTGGATTTGTATTACTAGCCTTTTAACTTTTTTTCTTATCCTCAGGGTCCAGCTTCAAACCTTGTACAACACCGATAGAACCAATTACTATGCCCAAACTCCCATCAATGTTCCTTCTCAATACCACACTTGCTCCTATTTTTATCACTATTGTTTCCTCTAATCCTGCTGTCATGGAAGAGTCGTCTTCATGCTTTCTTATACACTCACAACCCTTTCGAAAGATACTTGGGGCAATCTACAGGATGCGTCACAGGACATACCTGTATTTCGGAAACGGTGTGTAAAATAAACGATGTGATCATGCTAGCAGGAAATAGGATAGGTGCTCTACTTTTTGAGGCAGTTTTGGAATTTGGGCCCCATCTTGAAATCTGCCATTTTGGGTCAAGGTTCATTTTCTTAAATGTGGAATATTAAATAACACCAGTTTTTTCTCAGGAGTTCATTCCTGCAATTAGGTTTCAGTTATCTGTTCTGGTTCACACATATCGAAACTGGGTTGCAGCAGCTAAAGGATGTGTCCCTGCTGCTGGAGAGAGAGCTCAAGGTGCTTTATCCATTCATTACCACGCGCACAAGAACGCCGGGGGTAATGCTATCACAGGCCTGTGGGATGCATTGCTGAAGATCACGTTTGCTTTGGATTTTCACAGCATACACAAGTTGTTGTTTCAAGTAGGCCACAGGTACAAATTAGCAGTGAGGTTTCGGGAATGTGGTGACCAATCCACAGAACCCCGCCGGTCAATCCAATCCATGACCAGATAATTGCCCATCCGGCCATTGTCGGATATTATGTGCGTGTTATGGTGGTGCACCATCCTGCTGTAAAAAACTTGGGAAACTGCCATCATCAGCAGTGCTTACAGGAGTCTCATCCTTCTAGTGATGTGCGATACCAATGAAGCATCGATACTTCAGGTATCGAGTACTTTAATAAAAGACTCGATACCAATATCGAGTACTCAATGAGAAAGTATCGATAGTATCGAGTAAAAATGAGTATTTATTTATATGGTAAAATGCATTTCTGAGAGGACGTCGAACCTATACTGGAGCACGTGGAGGCTAACATCACTCATTACAATTAGACCTCATCACTATTACTAGGAGGCTATCATCACGTGCCCGAGTCATTAGCTTTTTTTTTTTATTTCCCGTGCGCCCATAGAGCAAGGCGTGAGCTCGACAGCTCGACCTCGTCAGGAGAAATAAAAACAAACGCTTCGAAAGGTACTTCCCTAATCAGTAGGCAGCCACTGGAATAAAAGCGTTAAAATATTCAACAGATTCTGAATTAACGCTGAAAATCGAACATCTTCATTAGGTGACTCATAGGTTTTTTCAGTATCGAGTATCGATGTGCAAACGATCGATACTAACGATACTTGAGCCATATTACAATGTACGATACTTGAGGTCTTCGAAGTTGACAATGTTGCCAATGTCTTCGAAGTTGACATCAAGAATTTGCCTCGGTTTTCTATACTTTGTATGCCACTTCATTTCCATCAGATTATTCACTATTCCAGCCACCAGGCCATTGTCATGGCTCTTCATCGTCTGCACCATGTTGATCAGGAAATCTTGGATACACTGTCCAATGTGAGTCATATTCAGTTCCGAGTGGATGTAATGATTTTTTACGGACCTTCTTCCAAGCTGGGCAATGGTCCTCAAGGCAACATTCTGGAACGACTGGAGTTCACTCCATCTGCTTCTACATATAGTCGCTCACGTAGGCATACCATAGAGGAGGATGGTCCTAATCAATGTCTTGTACAGTAGTAATTTATTGTCGATGCTGAGGGCGGTGTTTCTACCCAGGAGAGCTATAAGTCTGTACTTGCCTTTTTGTTTTGTTCAGAGCAAAAATTACGTGACGATTCCAGGAGAGTCTTGAGTCGAGGTACTTGTAGTTGTCAACCCATTCGAGTTTCTTATTGAATATAACCAGTCAATCCGGAGGACACTTAAGCTTTTCGTTGAAGTACACGGCTTTGCATTTTCCGACGTTAAGACTCAGTTTCCAGCAATTAAAGCGGTCTTCGAACATCTTCAAGGCGTTCTGCAGCCGAATGATAACGTCAGATGTCTGGTGCGCCCATGCCAAGATGGCATTATCATCAACATTTAAGATGCAGTCTATGAAAATGGTCCATGAAACGGGTGCCCCATATCCCACACAGATCATAACTTTACTTTCACCAACGACTTTGGATGGATCTGTCCAACGAGAGTTCATATCCATCCAATATCTCATGTTCTGACAGTTTACCTCGTCACTGAACGCAATGTATGTAAAACGAAGGATCCAGTCGATAGTTTTCCAGAGCCCATGTACAGAACTCCTCACGTCTGCCCGAATCGTCCTCCTTCGCCTAAGGTTCGAAATAGTTTGAACATAAGAAGCAACGAAAAAAGTATTTTTCAGGCATTTCCTCAACGTCATACAGAGTTGAGTCACATTATTATGACCACTAGCTAATATCCCGAATAACCGCCTTTAGCGTCACGGACGGCAAGTAGACGGCGTCGGAGTGAGTCAATACGATTCTGATAGGTTTCTACTAGTAGCTGTTGCCATGCAGACTGTAAAGTATCCGATAGCTGCTGAAGGGTAAGCGGTGGTTGTTCCAATGCACGCACATGACGATCGAGGTGATCCCAAAGGTTCTCGATTGGGTTGAGGTCTGGGGAATTAGGGGGCCAGGGTAGTGCTTGGAACTCTTGGTCGTGTTCTTCAAACCACCCCCGAACAATTGCAGCCGTATGACACGTCGCATTGTCTTGCTGCAACATGCCATCCCCCTCTGGGAAGACATTCGCCATGTATGGGTGTGCAATTATGGATAAATAACCGAATCGGTTGAGAGTGCCTTCCACAGGTATCACTGGGCCCAGACAATACCATGAGAACACTCCCCACACAATGACGCTGCCGCCACCAGCCTGGATTCGTCCAACAATGGTTGCAGGATGCTTGTTGTCGGAGGTTTCTCGCCTGACCCGCAAACGGCCGTCACTTCTGTGGAGCAGAAATCGTGACTCATCGGAGAAGGCAACCTTTTTCCAGTTAGAAGTGGTCCAGTTTCTGTACTGTTGGGAAAATTGAAGCCGATTTTGGCGATGAACCTTCGTCACAATGGGTGCGGTGACCATTCTTCTGCTGCGGAGGCCCATGCGTAGCAGGGTCCTCTGTACTGTGGTTTTAGAGACATGTCTGGTAGCACCATCGTTGGTTTGAGCGGTAAGTTGGTCCAATGTAGTTCTTCGGTTGGCCTTTACACACCTTCGCAGCCGACGTTCACCTCTGTCATCAATGGCACGTGGTGCTCCACAGCTCCCATACATTCATTCTGAATGGTCCCATTTTCCAACTCACGGTACACTTTAACTACAGCAGCACGAGAACAGTTCACAAACTGCGCGATTACCGAAATATTGCCACCCTTGTCCGAAAGCCGATTATCATCCCCTTTTCCAGTTCTGATAAATCACGTTTCTTACTCATTGCAGCAATGAGTGATATGTTTTTAACATAATGAAACTTACTTTATACACTGAGTGAGCATATTATTATGAGCACCCTGTCAGTATCTCGTTGCGCCTCCTTTTGCCTTTAATACTGAGGTTATTCTTCGTGGCATTGATTCCACCAGATGTTGGAAGGTGGTGGGAGGAATCTGACACAATGCCTGATAGATAGCACTGTCTAGTTGTGCTAGATTGGACGGTGGTGGACCCAGCTGTCTGATGGTTCGTTCGACTTCGCCCCACAAATGCTCAATTGGAGTGAGATCTGGGGATTGTGGGAGCCACCGAAGTAAGGTAAAATCTCCCTCGTGTTCCTGGAACCACTCCTGCACAATACGAGCTCTGTGGCATGGCGCATTGTCTTGCTGGAAGTAGCCATCTCCATTGGGGTACGCCATCAACATGACAGCGTGGACTTGATCGGCGACGATACGGAGGTATGCTGTGCCATACAGACGTTGTTCAACACGTAATAACGGACCCAAAGCATGTCAGGAAAACATTCCCCAGACCATAACACTGCCCGCACCGGCATGAAGGATTGTACTCATGCATGCGGGGTCCATGCTTTCGTGCTGTTTCCGCCAGATTCTCACGCGGCCGTCTGCATGATGTAATTGGAATCGTGACTCGTCAGACCACATGATTTGTTTCCACTGCTTGATAGTCCAGTCCTTGTGCTCCTGAGCGAATTGGAGTCGTTTCCGCTTGTTGGATGCAGACAGCAAAGGTGTGCGAACAGGTCTTCAGCTTCCGTATCCCATGCGATGCCGTGTGCGGCGGATGGTGCATTCAGAGACCGTTTTGGAGGGCCCCTTATTAAGGTCAGCAGTGATTTGATCCACAGTAGCCCTTCTGTTATCCTTTACCAGTCGTGACAGTCTCCGTTCTGTCCGATCATCAACCATCCGCGGGCAGCCACAACGCGAACGTTCAGACCCCGTCTTCCGGCTAACCGTCCAGTTTTTAAATACTTTAACGACGGCTGTTCTTGAGCACCCCACGAATGCTGCTGTTTCGCTGATACTCGCTCCGTAGCTCCGAGCATCTACAATCATCGCGCGTTCGAAGGCTGTTAAATAGTTGAAGATTGGAACACGCCTACTGTTGTCGACGACACTCAGCTTCCCTTTTTATATTGGTCCGGCCCGCAAGCAACATTGTGGCGACGTCTGTGCGCGCATTTGCATAAATAAGCCAGGTGGTCATAATAATATGCTCACCCAGTATATAGTCACCTAACCAATTCCCAATACGTGACATAGTTCCTCGTCTGGGCAACCTCGAAGACAAACGTAGGAGGTGATCATAATAATGTGACTCGACCTTGTAGAAATAATGATTTGAGATATGGTCAATCTCTTCTTTTCTGATACTTCTTACAGTCTTCGACTTTTGACGATCAGCCCCGTACAGTGGAATTCTAAGCAAAGTGTCACTTGCCTCCAAAGCTCTACACGGCCGATTCGACAATATCCTTAGTCCGATGTTGTATAAACAACTTCTTAAACTCTTAGTAGAATTTTTATCAGTTGCGTTTGTTTTTCGCTTTTTGTGGTGTATGATGTTACATAATAATTCAGGATAGCTGTTTTTTCTCCCACGAACTGGATATTTGTTACAATTTCATGCGAGCAACACTGCAGGATTGTAATCGTTACTCATACCTCGGTCTTTTTTGCGCACAATATTTTAGTGGTTATTAGATGATAATGCTTTTTTGCAGCTATTGACTACGATATCTGTTACAGTAAGTGCTTCAGTAATTTGATGTGCGAATCCAAACTGATATATGAGTTTGACATGACACGACCCGTTGATTAAGAGTAGGCGAAAGATTCTTGTTAAGTAAGGCTCACGTGACATACTTTATTACAAATGATGCTACCTCCTCAAGTGGCGACTTGTGAAGAATTGGGGCATCTTTAACCCACGATATCAAATTAAATTGTTGAGCACTTCGAGATTGGTATTCACGTCTTCAAAAGTAATGTTTGACCTTACCAAGTGGCTCGTCAGATGATGTAATGAAGTCGACGTAACTTTAAACTTATTATCTTTGAAACGAGAAATTGAGACTTGGCCGTATGATATTTTTGTTAGCCGTATCACGTTTACTTCTCTAATAATGTTCCACCAAATCACTCCGTATCCATTCAGAAGGACTTATGGTAAGGAACCATGTTGAAGGATTATAATTTTGTGTCATGCAATTGATGTCATTTCTCGTTTTTTTTTTTATTTTTCAAAATTGTTGCGTCTTTTACAAACGACCAAATGTTGCAGTCAAATCGCCTTCTAGCTCATCTTTATTTATTAAGCATTTGAAAGTATTGTTCAGCTGTAATTTTTTCTTTTCGATTTACCCAATTCATTTTATAAAAAATACCAGAACCTAATTGACGAATATTAGCATCATTTAGTAAGAAAAATAAATATTGTTGATTTAACCGAAATTGAAAATATTTTCACATTAATCTAGTTTTAATTAATGCCATGCCTCCAGATTAACAAACGTTTCCAACGAAATTCATATCTCGGAGTTGCTATTGTTTCTCACTCTTAACAATTGGCCAACAATATCGAGATCAATTGCTCCACGCTTGCAAGCAATGTCTTCACCGATTGCATAATAGCCATTCTGTTGCAGATTAATTGATGTTTGGCAGTGACCTTTAACCATTAATACTTTTATATTCTGAATTTTTAAAATTTTTCCTTTCATTCTACCCTACACACTATCTGTATGCCAAATTTCAAGTTTTTAGGATTGCGGGAAGTACCTCAGATTTTTGATGATCGGTCAGTGAGTCAGTGTCCAAATAAAGAAACTTTGAGTTCTTGTATCTTATGAACTAGAAAAGATAGAAACGTAATATTTGAAAATTCAGTTTCATTTGCAAAAAAGTTTCAGGATTCTATGCAACTCTGCTACAAAGATATGTAGGGTCAAAAGTACGCAGAGTTGCTTCCTAAAAAGGATGTTACGGCTGTGCTTGCTCGACTTGGCGAGGGCACTGCCGTGCCCTCCAAATTATCAACCGTGATTTACAATAGCCATGACACAAGAGCCACTTTTATAAGTTAAAGATTAATAAATGAAAGTTCTTAAGAGGATTTTTTTCACGCCAAACCTCAGATGTTTATAAGTTGTTGCTGCGCTATGTTCAAGAGTGTTCAAATTGTTGCTGCGCCATGTTCTAACAGCCGTAAACTGTATGAAAATGTAAATACGTGGTCACACTGGATGAGGCATGTTTATTTAAGCGAGTGCAATAAGAGCCGAGCCATTTTTACCGCCGAAGGGATTCTAAGGGCTTCAGAAACTGGTAACGTGAATGCAAGGAAACATTTTCAAAAGGTTTCATGATCGTGGTGGGATACGGCTACACAGAGTTCAACGTCTTGTTCTATCAGATTAACGTTCTAAATCCCATAATTACCTGTGACATTCCCGGTTTGTACGATACAGAGTGTGGCTGCACCAAGACAAGAGGCTACTGGAACCCGCTCCATTTCATTAAGCGACATACCCTTCAAGTCGCTGGGCTTTTCGCCTATAGATTTTTGTGGTTGGCCTACTTACTGTAAACGCCTCGGAAAGAGACGACCGCGAAGAGTGGAAGGTCTTTGGAAAGCGTGTCAAAAGGAGTGGTTACGAATTGATTTTAGTGTTCTACTAGATTGACGACAAGTAATGTATTTTTACTAAGCAAGTAATACGAAATAGAAACACAGGAACAAAACCAAACCAAGGGCTTGGATGCTTGTCGTAATTTCTTTGTGGTTTGCTTGTTATTTGAAGATTGAAGAAGGTGGATGTAGGATAATTGAATGCGTTTGAGATGATAATCACTGGAATGATAGTCACTCAAGAGTGTGCTTCCCCTTCCCCTTCCCGACGGTGTGTTTCACTGCAATTCAAATGTGTTAGAACTTCAGCCAACCTGGCCAGCTCAACCTGACCTTGAATGACTTTCTCGCCCATTTTCTCAAAATCTTTCAAGGGGAAGAGTGTGATTAAAAATTGTTTTTAGACTAATGTGGTGTTGCTCTACAGGGTAGCAATCGGAAATTGCTCTCTATCTTTAATAGTTTTCGAGTTAGCAAATGGATGACCTTAAATTCGCGAATCAAGGTCAAATTTGAGCGCGGCAATGAAATCAGACGCCCCTATTATCTAAAAACCACACTCATCAGATCTCGCCTACCTGGCAGCTTTGAGATATCTGACATGTTATCAGACTTTTTGGACATCCTGTATAAAGAAAGTACGGACAATTTATTGCTACAAGCATCCATTTTGATTCCTATTTCCCCTCTACAGTCAGTGACAAGAAATTAGCACCACCATCATTTTCACTGAAATTCTTTTAATGAAACAAAATTCCAAATTCTCTTTTAGAATACAGACACTTAATATCTTCAGAAACAATCTAGCTTCATAAAAATAAATTGAATGTCCACTTAGAATTTTAAAAAAAAAATTGTTTTACTCAGGTGATATTTCCGAGTGACAAAAAATTAGCATCAGCTACAAAAAAAGCCTCTGAATGGTCTTAATATGTGGTGGATTTGCCTTTTTGTGAAATTACCTCAAAGATACGATTAGGCATCTTAGTAATTAATCCTTTAATCAATGAATGATCTAAATTTTCCCAAGCATCAATGATGGCACATCTCAAGTCAGAAGCATTTTTGTACTGACGATTGTTTTCATACACTTTTCGTGATAGCAACCCCCAAACATTCTTAATGGGATTCAAATCAGGTGACATAGCTGGCCATTGCAGAACAGTGATTTTTTTTTCTCAAACCACCGTGTTACAACATGTGCTTTGTGGATGGCAGCATTATCTTGCTGAAATACCCAATCATTTCCAGCCATAATTGGTCCAAAATCAGGGAAAATGTCTTTCAGCATTGACAAATACCCTTGTGCATTGATTCGTCCACTGAGAAACTTCAAGTCACAATTCTTTTGGAAACCAATTGCTCCCCAGATCATTACAGATCCACCGCCAAGCTGTCTTCGTGAAAGAACTTGTTTTTCTTTTTGCAAATCGTGAAAATAGTATGAGAATCCATCTGGTCCGTCAAGGTTGAACTTCTTTTCATCTATGAATATGACAGTTTGTCATTCTAAAGTCCAACCCATGTATTTTCTGGCAAACTGAAGTCTGTTTTCTTGATGACGGTTAGTGAGTGGTGGCTTCCTCTTGATGTGCTGTCACAGAAGATGCGGGCAGTCATGGATCACACGCTGAACGTTTCGCAGATTTGTGTCGAGCTGCAGTTCATCACGAATTTGTTTTGCTGTTTGACTCGAGTTGGATGTAGCTCTGACAATCTGACGAACTGACCTTCCATTGAGGGCACGAGGTCTTCCAGAACCCTTGTAAACTGCGTATTTCTGAGGATTTCTCAAATAGTTGGAAATAGCCTTTGGGCTTCTCTTCAAACGACGCCCAATTTCACGAAGAGAGATGTTTTCTTGTTTGAAGGCATCAATTTGACCTCTTTCATACTCTGACAGCACTGAACCACGTCCCATCTTGTTGTATGTTTATTCATTAAGTTTTTCACTTGTAATAATTGCTCTTACTACATGATAAAGTAAATATATCACCCCTACTTGAGTTAAATGAGCCTAGCTTTAGGGCGAAACCATTTTTTTGTAGCTGATGCTAATTTTTTGTCACTCAGAAATATCACCTGAGTAAAACAATTTTTTTTTAAAATTATAAGTGGACATTCAATTTATTTTTATGAAGCTAGATTGTTTCTGAAGATATTAAGTGTCTGTATTCCAAAAGAGCATTTGGAATTTTGTTTCATTAAAAGAATTTCAGTGAAAATGATGGTGGTGCTAATTTTTTGTCACTGACTGTAACTTTTGTCAAAGAGGAAGCGTTCACTCTGCAAATTTGTTAAATGTTATTATTTCTTTTTGAATGCTTAGTTTATCAAGAATCTTAATGATTTTAGCAAATTATTGCAGATTAGCCCAAACTTAACCTTAAGGTTCTGACATGATGAGGGGAGTAATACCAGATCATGTAAGCATAGTTTTTCTTCCTCCATTTTACTATTCGCGAGTAAGTGGCCAATGATTTGGAGTTTTTGTGATCAAAGTCATCAACTTGGGACTAGTCGACCAAAACGAACATCCCCTACCCTACGAGTAGGACAGACGAGGGCCTCAACGAGCTAGTTACAGGCTATCACAGATTCCGCAGCGGAAAGTGTCGTCAGCAAAGAATTGAGATCAGGGATGGCGGATATTATCGAGATGATAATAGGATAGAAATCAACTCTTCTTTTTTCGTCGTATATACGAGGGCGGTCCGATAATAAAGGTACAGGGGACGGTCTTACAAGACTTTCGGGCGCAGCTACGACGTCACATGCATACATAATAGTACATAAAGAGGACATGTCAGTAGTAGTTACCACTGAAACGGAATCACCTTGATCACCACCTTCCCCTTTAGCATTTTGGATGCATAGCATGGTTCCAGATACTACTGGGCACCTTCCAGCATCTTATCGTCTATCTGCTGTCCGTATTGCACTCAGCGATTATTCTGGTTATTGATGGTCATAATAATGTGGATCAACTGTGTAGGCTACAGCCGCACAGGCGATTTTTGCTGCAAAAAATTTGGGTGAATATTCGCTGCAGCTACTCCCACAAAGTCTACGGCCAGATGTGCAGAGACTACTAATAGTTTTTTCCGCAACTCTTAAACTTGTATCAACACTATTTATTCTTGATTGTTATATACTCACAGTTCGTTTGTTCTTAATTTTATGGAACAAATCTCCCCCAGTGCTGCTTCCATAATCAAAATCAATGCTTTTCATTTTCAATTCCCCGTTTTTGACTTCTAGAATTTCAGTAGAAAGACACGGATCTTTGAACTTCCAGGATAGTTAATTTATTCCAAATATGCCACTGCAGCAAACGGAATAGCACACCTGCCTAACAACGTGTTGGGCCCTCTCTGGCCCGAATAACGACAGCGACCCGTTGTGGAAGAAAGTCTACCAGTCCCCGGAAGACATCCACAGGCACTGCAAGCCATGCCGCCTCCACTGCACTCCATAACGATACTGCATTTATCAGTTGTGTTGGTGACGACCTGACAGATCGTTCGATGACGTCCCATAAATATTCAATAGGATTGCAATCTGGGAAACGTGGAGACCAAATCATTGACGTGAAGTCGGTAGCATGTTCCTCCAGCCACTTCCGTGTCACAAGGGCCGTGTGTGGAGGAGCATTATCTTGCTGGAAGATGCCATCGCCCGCGGGGTAAAAACAGTTCATGAAGGGGTGCAGGTGGTCCCCAGGCTGATCGACGTAGGAAGTAGCACGCAGAGTGGATGTCAGATGCACCAATGGACCCATTGCATGCCACGAGAAAACACCCCAGACCAGTATGGAGCCTCCATCTGCCTGAGTGGTCCCCACCTGACAAGCGGGGTCCATGGCTTCGTGTGGCCGGCGCCAGACACGGAGACGACCATCAGCCTGATACAGCTGAAACAGTGACTCGTCGGACCAGGCAACCCTTCGCCGACAATGTGCAGCTGTCAAGAGTGGCACCCGTCGTGGCCTCCTGGTCCCAAAACCTGCAGCTGCCAAGGTTCGCCGAAATGTCGTCACGGACACAGTTGTACCTCATGGTGATATGGCCTGCTGTCGCCCTTCGATCAGCAGTAGCAAGCCGGGTGACCTGGCGAATACCTCTGGCATCAATGAGGCGTGGGCAGCCCCTTGCAAGGGGTTGTGTGTACTCTCGATGGACCCTTGCAAGTTTTGCGGAAAAATTGCAGGCTGTTGCTGCATCTGATAATGAGGCACCCATCCATCTGGCACCAACAATCATTCCCCATTCAAATGCGGATAGCTCTTGCCAATATAGCCATCGTAATAGCCATATAGTTTGTTCCCATAAAACCTCTAGGGGATAGCCACTAGTCAAAAATGGATCATCTAAAAGAGGTTCAGAGGATCTACTAGATCTCTGCAATTCCCCATTTCACTTTATCTATAATAGGTATCCATCAGTAAGATGTCTAATGGCATACCTTTCAACTTACCTGTGGATATTCTTGTATGTGGATATTTTGTTATTCACCTTTTAGACAGCAATTTAAAAAAAAACAAAAAAAACACAACACTATTAAGCAACCTGGAACGGAGCACCCAAGTGAGAGAAGCTCAAGGCTGTCCATCCAACTGAATGAAGCCCCATATTGGGTTGATAGTAAAGGAAAAACGCAAACAACCATGTTCAAAACGGGATTCAAACTCATGACCAGATATTTACGGATTGCAAATTATTTCAGCTAATGCATGTGAGTGAATGTGACAGTATTTTACTTTAATTCAGCCAAATTTTGAATAAGACGTTTTATTATTTTTTCTAAACACACCTTTATTTACTGAATAATGCCAGTTAAAGTTTTAAGTAAATAAAGGTCTTCCACTCTTTACTGGATGAGTGAAATCTAGAAAAAACAAAATGCACTGGAAATTACCAATATATGATCACACCTTATTTTATTTTTCTTATACTGACAGTTTAATACCATATTATCTAGAACAGCAGTTCTCAATCTTTTCACTGCCTTGTACCAATAAAGCAAAGCAAATCACAGAAATGTACACTATAATAAAACTACTAACAAAATATCCCCGACGACTCTTTGGGCCCTTCGGAGGCTCCCCGTTCAAGTATTACCAGTCTGCCTCTTGCATAGCATCGGTTGAGAACCACCGATCCAGAACTTGCCAATTTATGCCGTCTATCACTTGCATTTTTTTCGATTGTACTAAGACATGTCCTAGGGACATGCAATAAATATATTTTGGACATCGATATTATATCATTGAATGTTATGTGTTGTCTGTTTTGGTGCATGTCGTACTGTATTTAGAAATGTTCAAAAATCTAAATAAATTTATCCAAAATTACACTCACATGATCTATTCCATTTCTTTTTATTAATATGTATCATAAAATATTTGGATGCATTATTAAATAATTTTACAAGTAAACTCAGTGATATAAAATGTAGATATGCATTAAATTAAAAAGATTCAGAAAAACACAAAAATAATTTAATAATAAGAAAAATATGAAAACAGATAACTTAAGATAGTTATTAACAAAAAAGAGTAACAACTTGAAATGGGGTGAGAAAAACTTGACACCACACCCTATAATCTCCGTAGTTTTAATATGAAAAAAAGCAAAATCTCATGAAGTATAACACACATTCCATTCTTCAGCAAAACCCAAATGATGCCAAATAATAATAATAAAGTGTAATTAAAAGTAATAATAAAATGTTCAAATTAATAAAAATAAAAAAAAAAAAGAATGTGATATTTTATGGCCAAATTAAACATTTTGTCAATACTGTCATAACACAAAGTAAGACACTATCTTAATTTTAATAAAATAATACTTTTAAGATTAATAACCATGGCCTTTATATATAACTTTTCATAATTATATTATTTGGTTTTCAAAAATATTAAATACTTGAAGATATGTACCCTATTAGAACAGGACAAACCTTCAATGTTAAATTTTTATTTATAAATCGGCCAGAATATATATTTTATTATTTTTTTTTTTTTAATTAAGTTCTACATGAGAAAGAAACAAAAACTATGTTGGAATATTTGAATTTCAATGGAAAAAACCCTTTTTTCAAGAATTAAATCTGGAATGTTGAAATGCATTAAAAATATAAAAAAAAATTCAATGAATAATTGATATTCCTTAAAAATAAGCAGCAGGGGAAAATCCAAACAATAAACTTATGTGTATTGTCAATCATTTATCACAGACTAAATGTTTTTGAAAATGCAGTTCAAAATCGAGTGTACATATAATACATGCATCAGTAGTGACAATGGGAAAACAAGAAGGCATATTTTAACAAGATAGACAATCAATAACATCTTAATTAAAAGCACAGATTAAGTAGTTAAATAACTTCTTTAACTGAGAAAATAGTTTCAAGCACAAATATTTTCTTGGGAAGGGGAACCCCTTTTTCCTTTTTCTTAATTACTGAAATGTTTTCTTTTTAATATTATAATATTGCATTATAACCACAAAAATAATCTAGAAACATTTCTCTGTGGATATTTTTGCCATTCCTTTTACCCTTATTTATCCCAAATCGTATACAGTCAGTAATGCACAAGGTTTTTGATTTGGACTGAATACAAGGCCATTTGATGATATATTGTCAAATCTATTAAGAAAATTTCATTCAAATTTAAAAAAGCATAAACAAAAACGTAAACAACTAATACATGGCTTATAATTTCTGAAGAATATCCCCAATTCAAACTATATTACAAAATGACTAGATCAATTGGAACAGCTTTATGTATTAATTTTGTCTCTAAGTAAAAAGGAAATAAAGAAACTTGTCACAACTAAATTAAAACAATGTTATAATAATCAGCAACACCTTTTCAAATAAACTATTAGTCCCATCCATCATCATTAAGGTTATATGTGATAAATAAGAAAAAAAGCCAATACAAATATTGAAATACAGTGAAACTCCCCTGTAGGACCACCTCCCTAATGGGACTCCCTCAGTTCACTGAATTTTTTTTCCCATTGGTTTTATACAAAACACACCTTAAACGGATCTCCCTCCATAATAAGACCAAGGACCACATCTTTCTGGAAGTGGGGCACCACGATCCTCTTTACAAGGACCATCACTAGCTCATCATAAAGCAATTTATCAAACCAGCTAATCACAAAATGTGATGAGGAACCAGCCGATCAGAAAAGATGTAAACTTGCACATTAATCTGATCTGACATTGCAATTGAAAAATTTAATTCCAACAGCCTGGTTCATTGTTGGCAAAGTCTAAAATAGTGCTGGATGCAGTAAACTGGATCCAACATGCATGGGAGAATATCAAGAAAGACAAGTATTTTAAAAAGTGCCATATTGTAAATACAGATATCAAGGAAAGGGACTCTACTGAAGATATGGTTAATTCTGTTAGTTCTGTCTGGTATAGATGACATTGCAGGTGCACTGAGAATCGAGCATTTAACTTTTGAAGACATAAGTGCTATGGCAAAAGTGATCTTGGTGTCATTTGTGTTGAAAATGAAAAGCATGTAGGTGACAAAAAGGAAGAAGAGTTGTCAGAAAAAAAGCAGTTAATGCAATTAAAACCTTGAAATGTCTGCTATGAAATATCTTTGGATGGTGTTCAAGACATTATCATTGCAAAACATTAGAACAACAAGAAGCACAACTTGTCATTGAGGACATTAACGTAATTAAAAAATAAGAAACATTTTATATAATACTGAAAACTTTATTAAGAAAAGCAGATTTGTTCATTTCAACAGCAGCAAAGCAACATTCCACAGGTAGAGAACCCCCATTTTGGGATCACCTCTAAAAAAGGACCACTGGGCCCTTCCCCATTGTTGGTCTGTGTATGGAGGTTTCACTGTATTATAGATAAAATCAATTTCTATTGACATTTCTTCAGGGGCATCTTGGATAATAATAATAATAATAATAATAATAATAATAATAATAATAATAAT
>JAHWFO010001255.1:1132338-1187989 GCA_023313115.1 Rhysida immarginata
TAATAATAATAATAATAATAATAATAATAATAATAATAATAATAATACCATTCACAATAATGAGAATAACATTTTCATTAACAATATTAAGAAAGATTCTAAATTCAACCTGAAAACTATGAGCATAAAGGATAACATTAAAAACTTTCTTCTAATAAATATAAATTGTGCTAATTCTAAAAAAGGTTCCAAATATTTAGTATTAGATGAAAATTCCCTTTCACCAATAATTCCCAAATCCAATATAAAGGATATAATAGTAATTAAGTATGCATAAATAAGGATAATTCACAATTTTTTTTAATTCACATTTTTTAAATAAGTAATTTTTAGGAATGAAATTCAAATGTAGCCATCTTCCATTATTCACAGTTATAATCATGGAAAATACAGCAAACATCAAAACTGCAAGTGTGGGAAGGGTGGCAAGTGGGGGATGACAACAACAAAATAAATCCTTTAGAGGTGCATTATTTTTCTAAACGTTTTAGGCCTAAAAAGTCTCTTATTTATTTATATTTTTTTTACTTTAGGCAGCTACAAATGAAAATGTTATGAATGAGCTATAAAAATTTAGTTTTCTTTTAATTTTGGACTTGACTGCAAATATTCACCTTCCCTATCCCCCCGAAAAATATTATACATGGTAGTTGAGAGATTACTGTTGCCCACTATAAATCACATGATTAAAATTCATGAAGATTTATTTGGAAAAAGAGCATTTTTAAATGAAGTAAAACAGCATTACTTTTGTTAATTTGAAATTATGTAAAATCAAATAAAAATATTTTTAAGAACCCCTATTTCTCCAAAACCTATCTATCAAGATCAATCAACCAACCAATTAAGTGTCACCATTACTAATAAATAAATTCAATGAAATGACAAAAAAGATTACCCACTTCTTCTAAATAGAAATATTTTAGAAAATCCTAATATTTTTGATGAATGAAGCTAGTAAAACTTTTTCTTAAAGAACTCATTAATTTTAAGAAATTTGAAATTTTTGGGAAAAGAATTTAAATTTACCGAACTCTTATCAGCTATTATCTTCTTTTAGAAGACAGCATATATCAATGGAAAATTAATATCTAAATAATATATAAAATTTTCTTAAGTACTGAAACCCCCTCCCTTACATTCAGTCAGTTAAAAAGAAAAAGGAAAATTAAGAATCGGAAACGACAAAAACAATGGAAAATATGGCACTTAATTAGCAAATTTTGTTCACTTTTAAAGAAGACTAACATTGTATAATACTTTTGACTGCAAACCATCCATCTTTAATAGAAAAATCTATTAAGATATTAGCTACACATAACACATATATATCCTTTGTATTTCAGAAAGTATTAAAATTTTAAAGCTTAACTCTACAATACTTTCAATAATAAATGATAAATAAATTGCATAAAGGGATTAAATGTACAGGCTTTTGGAATACTCTATTTAAAAAAAAAAAACATCTTTTTTTAAATTAACTAGACTCCCACGTCATCCTTTTCCCTTAAATTCCACAATAAAGGAATTACATTATACTTAAAGTGAATCCATACTTTTAGCCTTTGCAAAGTTTGAAAACTGACCAACAGTGCTGTATTGATGAAACAATAAATGCTTTACAAAAAACTAAGGGAAAACGCAATTTACATACATGTTCAAAAACTCATGATTTTCTATATAAAAGGTGACATATAAAGATAATAAAATCAGATCAATTCAATAATAAAATTTACATTAACAATTTTTTAATTATGGAAATGCAGCACTCCAAAGATTAAAAAAAATATAAAAAAAAACAAACAAAAAAAACAAAACAAACAAAGATGAAATAATAACTACGCTGGGCTGCCAATGACGCTGACCTTCATTGTACAATAACATATAAACTTGACCAATAAATAGACATCTAACAGGAACCAACCTGTTGGAAGAGAAAAACATATATTTTAAAGACCAATTATGTAAATAGTATAAATTGAATGTACATGTATTACTGTAAAATTGCTCCTGACCCTGTTCCCACAAACCTAAATACCAGTAAGTTTTTAATAATTCTCTTTTTTAATTAGTTCACCCCCCTCCCCCTTTTTAAATTAACCCATCTGAAATTCTCTTTCCATTTGGTTTGCCTTGACTTATGCATTATACAGTATTATAGTTTTCCCCCCAAAAATTTTTTTCAGATGGGTGGAAAAATAAAATACCGGGCAGACAAAAATTAAAAACAAATAAAATATGATGCAGTGTTGTATAGTTTTTCGTGTATTCAGCCAGGCGAACCATAGAACCTTCTTTTGATTTGTCTTCTGTGGAAGTCAATATCCATTTTATGCTCTTAAAATTCATATTAAAAAGAAATGCCTATAGTCAAAAACTATTCACATAATGAGACTCAATAATCAACATACTGATCCTAAAATTTTGAGGTATTAATGAAAGTTTTCATTATACCTCACCTCAGATATTCATACCCTATCCAATGTTCAAAATGTCCTCCACATGCTTCTACACATCCATGCACTCTTCGGATCATTGACTCCTAGAGAGTGCCATTCAAATACTCCTAGAGAGTGCCAAATTTTCAGGTTTCCATAACACATTCATGAAGCGTCTCTACATTAGAAATATTGGCTGCATAAACCAATTGTTTTAGGTGGCCCTACAGACAGAAATCCATATGAATGAGGTCAAGGGAACATGCAGGTCATGGAACTGGCCCTCCCCTACCTATCCATCTGCCATGGTAGATATCAGCCAGTGCTTCTCGAACAATCAGAGTAAAACATGCTGGAGCCCCATCATGCATAAACCACATGCTTCTTCTTATCTACAGGGGCACATCCTGTAGCAAGTCTAGAAGAGTGTTCTGTAAACAGTGCCTGTAAGTCTTGCAAGAAGAACATATGGACATACCAAAACTGTGAATGTACCACTTGCGTGAGGTACATGTCGTGTGCCGGTACTTGCATTGTCTTCGACAGCCTGAAGAATGTGTTGTTCCTGGTCAAGCATATGAGGGACTCTTGGTCTTCCTCGATCCATAGTTTGTGGTACTTAAGGATCTTGTCTCAGCAATGTGATGATAAACAGCAATAAATGGGATGGACAATTATTCGTCGCAATCATGTCTTTGTATGAAAATTCTGAGATGTCTGTATGGATAAATGGCATTAAGTCCAGACCATTTACTGTGGGTGCTGGACTTCCCCAAGGGTGCGCACTGTTGCCCCTGCATTCATTATCTTTATGAACTGGATAGATAGGGTCACCAAGGCAATGAGCATATTTGTGTGGGTGACTACTTGGTGGAGAGGTTGCTCTTTGCTGATGACCATGTCCTCATTGGGTCTTCTCGCACCAACCTTTAGCATGATGGGACTGCATTCATGATGGGTAGCAGGATAGAGAACTGGATGCTTGTATCAGTGCACTATGCTGTGTTAGACGTGAACTGTGGCGATCCATGATAACGAAATGTGAGCTGGGACACAAAGCCAAGCTCTCTCTTTTCAAATCTATCTTTCCCCGTTCTCACCTATGGTCATGAGTCTTGGGAAATGACCTAAAGAGTGCAATCCCAAGTGCAAGCAGCTGAAATGAGATTCCTGAGTGCACAGCAGCACAATAAAGGAGTCATTAGGTGCTGAGGTGCTATTTCTCCACATAGAGATCTCAGTATACGGATGTTGCAAACTGGTCTACCTAGGCAGTTCCTATTTTCTTAGGCAGTGGGTAAGAGACCAAGGACTCTGCCTAGAACCAAGTGGCTAGGCTCCATGGTGAATCTGGGTTCGAGTTGCTTGATTATCACCATTGAGGACATGCACCTCAGCATGGCAGAAGATCACGAGTGCTGGGGATCCTACATAGGGCTGCTGCCCTCGCGAGCCTGGTTAACTGGTTTGAAAAGCGAGTGACCCTTTTTATTAATTATGGCTATAATTAGCAGATTATTTGTATGAGATATATATATGAGAAGTGACCAAGGAATAAGGTCACAAGGCCGATATTCCTGAAGTTTCGTCTGTTATAGAGAAATTAGTTGTGTGCGGTAATTCTAACACATGCGGTCGGCAACTGTGCAGTTTCAGCCACCCGCCACCTAGAGCCCGGATCTCGGTCCATAGGACTTTCACCTCTTTCCTCACTTGAAGGAACACCTAGGAGACCGACGATTCGTGTCAGACAAGGTGGTGAAACACTTCACGACAACATGACTGAACACGCAAGGACAGGATTTTACCAGAAGGGAACATCCCACAAACTGACAAGTGCCAAAACCGACATATCGAAAAATAACCCAATGTACACCATATTGCCATTGATGACCGGACACTTTCGATTTTAGACGTTTTGTCGAATATCTAGGAAAAAACTTGACGAATTATCCTGAAATTTCAGGGGTGTAAAAAGGATGTTACACCTCATATATTTCATGCGAAAGTTTTCTCCCGAAGGCAAATAGGGAACCAGCAAAGAAGTGAACCAAAAAAATAATGTTTGGAATCACCCTGTAAAAAATAATGCTTGAAATGCATTGTAGCTGTAGCATATGCTTAAGAGGCTTGTTTTACTTTTCTGTGTTCATTTGTATGAGAATAGCACGTATATCCATGGAGATATAAATGTTTCTTTAAAAAGGTCGAAATGTTTTCGTAAGTTTTTTGTTTGCAACACGCAAGATTTTCAACCCAATGCAATGCCATTTACAGAAAACTTGGCAAACTACAGTACAGACAACCCCTGGAATCAGAATAGAAAAATATTAAATATTTGATGAAATATGAGCATTTTCACTAAATAATGTTTAACTGCGCATGCGCATGCGTTACCAAATTGTCTTTTGCATAATTTATTAGCCAAATGTATAGAGCTACTCATAAAAAAAGCCCAAGCAAATATCGTGAAAATTGAGAAGATTGACCTCATATCGGCGTAAGAAGAAGAAATTGATACTTGTGTCGATCCAAAAATAAAAGTTTGGAGAAAACCCTTATCGTTTTGTTTATTTTTGAGAGCAACTGAAGTTCAACTCATTCAATCAGCAACAACTTTCTCAATTTTCATATTTGCTTGGGCTTTTTATAAGAGTAGCTCTATACATTTGGCTAATAAATTATGCAAAAGACAAATTGGTAACGCATGCGCAGTTAAATATTATTTAGTAAAAATGCTCATATTTCATCAAATATTTAATATTTTTCTATTCTGATTCCAGGGTGTTGTCTGTACTGTAGTTTGTCAAATTTTCTGTAAATAGCATTGCATTGGGTTGGAAATCTTGTGTGTTATAAACAAAAAAACTTACGAAAACATTTCGACCTTTTAAAAGAAACCTTTATATCTCCATGAATATACGTGCTATTCTCATACAAATAAATACAGAAAAGTAAAACAAGCCTCTTAAGCATATGCTCCAGCTACAATGCATTTCAAGCATTATTTTTTACAGGGTGATTCCAAACATTATTTTTTTGGTTCACTTCTTTGCTGGTCCCCTATTTGCCTTCGGGAGAAAACCTTCGCTGAAATATATGAGGTGTAACATCCTTTTTACACCCCTGAAATTTCAGGATAATTCGTCAGTATTTTTCTAGATATTCAACAAAACGTCTAAAATCGAAAGTGTCAAGTCATTAATGGCAATATGGTGTATGTACTATCAGTTGACTGTATTGGTTGTATGCAATAAAACGTACATGTTTCACTGCAGGGTCTGTAACCCAACTTTTTGACACCCCTCGTATGTTCCAATAGTCAGTAAGGGACTAACAAGGATAAAATACTTGAAAATAATTTTATTTCTAGTCCTACCCTATAAATATAGTAAATTTTAATTAAGTCGAAATGCTTATCTTTACTTACCAACATACACAGCAATTAACCCAGGATAAGTCATTGCTTGGTTACATGTCCCGAGCTGTGAAATAAAATGAAACAAAAATATAATACTACTATAAAAATCAATTGTATTACTCAATTATATATTAAACATAATGGAATTGATTCCATATTAAATAAGAAAATTCACTACATGAATCCTGTTTATAATGACCACTCACGAGATCAACACGAGACAGGTCATTAAGCTCGGGTGATTGTTATAGACTGGTGCAATTAAAAATATTACAAAAACAACAGATATATTTATTTATTTAAAAAAGAAATTAAGTTAATTTGTTTGTTCTTTCATGTCTTCCTAGCAAAAAGAAGTCTTCAGAATGATTTTGGAGGCATCCAGTAATTTCATAGCAACTCCACCGCAGGTTCCGCTGAGGGTTGATGATCTACAGTCTGTACAATAAAAGAAACTTGGACATGGTCGGTGCTGATATCTATTAGGCATGCCAATTACTTCTCCCACGGAATTGTGGGATTTCTCATTCTCCTCCAAAGTTAGCGACGATTTTATGGCTGATTCTGTTGCCCACGGGCAGCGATCGTGTATTTGTGAATGACACATGCTTATTGTTCAGATCAAAAAGTAAGTCAGCAGATTACCATGACGAAATGAAAGGAGATTCTTTTCTGGATTGGTTTAAGTCAAAACTGCTGCCAAATATACCGATTAATTCAGTGATCATCATGGATAATGCTTCTTATTCAGTTGAGAAGGCAAAGGCCATTCATTAAAGTCAAGATCTATGAAGCTTTTTTTAATTTATATTAATAAATATAAAGAAAAAATTATTTTATTGCGATGTTTATTACAATGCAAACTTCGTAATTTTTTTTTTTTGCTCAGGTGTTCTTAAAACTTCTCCTACGGCGCTTAAACCAGACATGGTTAAGTGCATTTGGTTCAGCACTTCTGATTGGCTAATAAGCACATTCTGGCACCATGCCAAGTTTTTCTTTTATTGTACAGACTATAGGTCTGGAATCTTCCTAAGTAATCTTGCACCATGCCAACAGAAGTAATCAGCATCTTCATCTTAATCTTCTGGATCCTGATCTGCCTCTTTAGAGTCATTTCCAGCTGAGAACACTACCACTAGCAATTTACCTCTTCATAAATAAAATTCGTGAATACTCAGCACAGCAGCAATTCCTCAATACTGATTGATTGATTACAGCGAATAATGTAGGTTAGTAATGTAATTGGGTGTTGTCTTGATTCATAAATTATCTTTTCTTACTAAAGTATAATAGAAATAATAAACTTTGGTTTGGTCCCATAAGTGGTCGATAGACAGGTTATTTAGTACAGTTTACATTGACATGAAGTAGAAAATGCCGATCACTAGTCACGTTGGATAGGGGGTTGTTACGCTAATGAATTTCCCATGTAAATTTCTGCAGCACCAAGCAGAAGCATAAGCTTCGGTGGTCGTTAATGCAGGTTTCATAGAAGAAAAATTTATGTATGCATAGTTTAACGAAGCAGATTTCACTCGATGTTTACAGTAAATTGGCAGAACAGAAAATTTGTTTCACATTCAGTTTTGGAGTCAGGAAAAAGTTGCAGAAAGGAGCACGAAATAAGTCTGTGAAGCAAACTGTCCTGAAAGATTATTTCAGCAAGTATAATAGTTTTGGTTAATTAGTGATTCAAATGAAACCATACATTTCTTCTGTAACAAATGTACCATGATGTAAATGACGATCACCTATGTTGTGTACTATGTCCCATAGGCAAAGTCATAGAAAGATGTCGCGCTCAACTAATAGAAGAGACTATATTTAATCGAAGTAAGGAGTGGATTGACAATAATATAATCACTAAATTTAAAACAAACATTTGCTTCTCAACTTTAGTGTAAACTTTTTAAATAAGTGAAACTTTTTAAATAAGAAAATTACTTTATAATGAAAGTGGAAATTTGGGTGAAACAATTTATAATAATAATAATAATAAAAAAATTTTTTTGGAACTAATTGAAAATCTATTCACCAGAACGATCACAACAAAGGTAAGTAAATAAGAAATAAAAAAATTTGTTTTTGGGAGTGTGAAAAAAAAAATTTTGAGGTATGTTTGTTCGTGAATTTGTAGACATTTATTCCTGAGGGACAGTATTATACTTAAACATCTTGGAGTAGACAAGGTTTTATTTGATGTCTGGCGTAATGGGTTGATTCGAACGCAACAAAGAGGGTTGGTTCGGACGCGTTTGGTTAGAACTTACAAAAGGAAAAGAGGGCAACATCTACCTTCCAGGGAAGATATGAAGCGAGCACCAGAAGATACAGAAAACGAAAGCCACAGTAGAAATATCATCTCTGCTAGCCCTGCTTCTAAATGAAACACAGCTACTAGTAATGTGATTGTGATTTTTTATAATGTGATAATGTTAGGCTAGGTGTGATAATATTTTTGCGCTCTTTTGATAAAAGATTTACCTTGTATTTCATTAAAATGGTGAAAAGCAGTTTATCCAAAACAGCCCTGCGACAGTCCGAAGTAACCCCACATCTAGGGATTGCTTCGGACATTGCAGAGTGTAGTGTATTTTCATATGAAGAAGAGGGGAGACGACACTGGGACGTGAGTAGGTTTAGAATCCATTTATTAGAGTGTGTATATAAAGGATAACAAGGACTATATATACAAGAGACGATTTCATAACAAAAGTATAGAGGGCGCCAACAACAAGGCTAATGTAATATAAGGAATACATTACATCACTTGCCCCTAAAAGAAGGGATTAACTGAAAAGTATTAAATGCAAATCAACTAAATAACAAAGTCATTTAAGTTCTTTGGAAGACGACGCTCTCGCCTCGGGCGTGAAGCAGTAAGATTTGAAGGTAAAACAGCAGTAGATTCTGAACATGACTCTGGAGTATAAGTCTTATTAGGAGTTTGTGAAAGTGTAGAATGTTGGTTAGTAAACTCTGCAGGTACACTAGGTAAAGAATCTATTCTTTCTTCCACTGATGGTAGCATCCAGATGTCATCTGATGTATTTGAAGAACATGGCACAATAGATATTTGACGAGAACGCAATTGGTTGATGTGACGTTTCCAAATTACGCCTCTGTCAAGTTCTACAAGATAAGAAACAGGCGAAAGTATCTTGATAACTTTTCCAGGAACCCAAGAATTTTTTTTGAACACATCTAAAGCATAGACTAAATTATCTACACAGAATTTACGTTTAGGTTCATGATCCGAAATAATTTTGTCAAATTTTGGGTTCAAAAGGTGGAGACAAGTTCTCATTTCTCTACCAAACATTGCATCAAAAGGGGTAATCCCAGTTGCAGGATGTGGAGTTGATCGATAAGAGAACAAAAATATATTAATTGCAGTCTCTAAATCTTTTCCAGATCCAACAGCTTTTCTTATTGATGCTTTAAATGTTGAAATAAAATTTTCTGCAGCACCATTAGTAGCAGGATGATAGGGAGGAGAACGTGAATGACGAATGCAATTAGAAGCTAAGAATGATGAGAATTCATGAGAAGTTAGTTGAGGGCCATTATCAGAATGAATATGCAATGGTAAGCCAAAAGTAGAAAACCAAGAATTAAGGACTCTGATAGTTTCAGCAGAAGTTATAGAAGTCATAACTGAAACTAAAGGATACTTAGTTTTAGCATCAATAGCAATGAGAAAGTTCTTGCCTAAAAATGGTCCGGCAAAATCAATATGGACACGACCCCATTTTTCTGAAGGTATAGGCCAAGAAAACGAAGAATCTTTTGAGGGACTGCGGGCATTTAACTGACACTCAGAACAACTAATAACTAATTGTTCTAGCTGCTTATCTAAACCCGGCCACCAAACAACAGTACGAGCAAAAGACTTCATACGAACAATACCTCTATGACCAGCATGAATATCAATTAAAACTGCTTTTCTAAGAGGTTCAGGAATAATCACTCTATCATAGTAAAATATTACATCATTTACTACAGACAATCTCTTCCGCACATGGAAATAAGGTTTTAATTCTTTTGTAATTGAAATACCTTCCCAGTTAGTAGAGATAGCATTACATATTGAAATGTACAAGGGATCAGTTTTACAAATGGAGATAAGGGAATCTCGCGATAAAGCCAAAGAGTTAACTTGTAAATGAAAAACTGTTATCATCAACATCATCCAAATCAGAAACTGAAGTCTTATCAACATTACGAGATAAGGAATCTGCTACAAAGAATCTAGGAATATAAACTAACTAAAAATCATAAGGAGACAATTTTAATTTCCATCGAAATAGACGAGAAGATGTATTATCATCAATATTACAAGATCCACCCAGTAAAGGAATAAGTGGTTTGTGATCAGTCTGAATTTGAAATTTTCGTCCAAAAAGAAATTGATGGAACTTTTTTTACACCAAAAATAATTGCCAGGGCTTCTTTATCTAACTGTGAATAATTACGTTGAGCCTTGTTCAAAAGTGAACTAGCAAAATATATTGGTTTATTAATACCCTTACTATCAGGATGAGACAAAACTGCACCAATGCCATAACTAGAAGCATCACAAGTTAAAATAAGAGGTTTAGATGAATCATAAAATGAAAGTAATTGAGGTGAAGACAGTTGAACTTTAGCTAACTCAAAAGCTTTGTCATGATATGATGACCAAAGTTGAGTAATATTCTTACGCAGTAAATCATAAAGAGGTTCTAATGTTTCTTGAAGATTGGGTAAAAATTTAGAATAATAACTAATCATACCCAAAAAACTCTTAAGAGCATGAAGATCTGTTGGTTTTGGAGTATTTAAGATAGGTTCAATTCTATCTTGCAACGGAGAAATTCCATCCTTAGAAATACGATTTCCCAAGAAGTCAATTGAAGGCTTTAAAAATGAGCATTTTTCAAGGTTTAAACGCAAGCCTTTTTCTTCAAGAATTGAAAGTATTTTATCCAAGCGAATTAAATGGTCTATACGACTCTTTCCTGAAATTGCAATATCATCAAAAAATGGTTGAACTCCTTCAATTTGAGCAAAAATTTGATCCATTACTCTTTGAAATATAGCTGGAGTTGAGTTAATACCATAAAGAAAACGATTAACAAAATAAAGCCCAAATGGAGTTATAATAGTGAGGAGTTTGGAACTCTCTTCATCTAATTCCAGCTGATTGTAAGCATTAGCAATATCTAGAGTAGAGAATTCAATTCCACCATTCAGTTTTGCAGTAACTTCTTCAAACCTAGGAATAGGATGAGAATCACATTCAATAAATTTATTAACTGTCTTATTATAAAGGGCAGCAATACGAACAGATCCATTCTGTTTTACAACAGGTATAGCAGCTGTCACAAAAGAAGGTGCATCTTCACCTGGTTTGGCTAAACGAATAATATTGTTAGCTTCTAAGCGATCAAGCTCTTTTTTAAATTTCTCTCTAATAGCAAAAGGACAGGGAACACATTTCATCTTAATAGGAGTAGCATCAGGCTTTAAGGTCAGGTGAAATTTTGTATCTTTGAAGCATCCAATTTCCTTACTGAAAACACAAGAATGTTTCTCAATAATAGACTCAAGAGTAATATTATTGGTAGCAAGAGAACTACAGGTTAAAGAATCTTTTCTAAACACAAATTTAAGTGCTACAGGTAAGGTTATAAGATCAAGTAAGTCACGACCAACCAACAAACTTGAACCATTGCGCACTACATGAACAATAAAATCCTTAAAGAGGCAATTAGCAATAACTATATCTACCTTAATTTTCCCTAAAACTTCTATCGGTGATGCAGTATAATTAGACAATGAGAGTAACGATGGAACACAACTTAAACTAGGAAATCTAGAAATGAACTCTGATTCAGGAATTAAAGTTATAGGTGAGCCACTGTCAATTTCAAATGTGAGAGCTACATTATTTATCAACACATTAATAAAATAAGGTGATACTGAAGGAGAAATAGTATTAACATGACCTAATGGTGGTAGAGCAATTACATCTTCCTGAGTAGAAGCTGAAACAAAATTAGCTGTATTAGATTTACATGCTCTCAAAATATGACCTTTTTTTCCACACCTATGACAGGTAGAATCTTTAAATTTGCAATTTTTACGAAGATGGTTTCCCCCACAAGAGTGACAAGGATTAATTATACGATTTGAAGTATTAGATTCTGAAGTTTTAAAATTGGAATTAGTCGCATTAGGATTAGAGACATGCTTAGGCCTACTCTTCGACTTGAACAAAGGATTAGGGTTAGAATTAGTTTTAGTGACTTTGTTTGTAGTATTTTTTGAAATTAAATTAATTTCTCCCTTATTTTTTTTTTCCAACAAATCCAGCATCACGGGACGCAGTTTCAATAGCAATAGCTTCTTCCAAAATATCTTTGAAAGTCTTATTTTCATAATCTTTGAGAGAAAACAAACGTTTTCGAATATCTAATGCGGATATTCCCACTGAAAATTGGTCTCTAAGTCTTTCATCTAAGTTATTTTTAAACTTACAAGTTCTTGAAAGTTGATTCAATGCCTTCGCAAAATCTTGAACGGATTCGCCTTCTATTTGAACACATTGAGTAAAATTGAATCGCTCAGCAAGGATTGACGGTGTCGGTTGTAGATAATTTTCTAATATCTTGGTAAGTTGCTCATAGGTTTTTTCTTTAGGTTTTTCAGATCCAAGTAGTTCTAACAGAATGTCATACACTTCTCTGGATAAACACATAATTAAGTAGTCTCGACGTTTGCCATCATCGCTGATCTCGACCATGCGGAAATAGGCCTCCATGCGGTCGCAGAAATTCAAGAAGTTGTGACCTTTTTCAAATCGTTCCATGGCACGAAAGTCAGGGATAGGCACAGTCATTTTTGAAGGAAGATTTTATTTATCTCGTCGCCAAATTGTAGTGTATTTTCATATGAAGAAGAGGGGAGACGACACTGGGACGTGAGTAGGTTTAGAATCCATTTATTAGAGTGTGTATATAAAGGATAACAAGGACTATATATACAAGAGACGATTTCATAACTAAAGTATAGAGGGCGCCAACAACAAGGCTAATGTAATATAAGGAATACATTACACAGAGGTTTTTTAAAATATATAAATACATAGATTATCGTGTGACTACATAAAAAATCACATGTACAGGTAAATGACGAAAGGTTTAGAGTACAAATTACGATTTACACATTCACTATTTGGTTCATGATTGACCTACAGGGAGAAAATATTTGATTTTCGTCTGAACCAACCCCACTCTTCCCTACTTCTGCAGCTCTTCCTTTTTCAAAAATTTGCTTCCAAGTAACTCCATTTAAAACCAATGACAGCCAGCCATTACAAAATAGAACAGTCAATAGGAACACAGCTCACACATTGCTACAATTCCATAATGGCAGCTGCTGAAAAAGTACTTAAGGCCTTCATATTGAAAGTAACTTTATAAAAATGTTTGTTAAATCGGGAAATTAACGATGAAGAATTCTTAAATAGTTCGTTAATTTGATTTTTTTATTATTTTGAGAATGTTAAGCTGAAAGAAATTAACTTTGTAAATTCAGCAGGGTTCTTCTCCCCAGGGCCTTTTACATGCACGTGCTGCCCAGCTGAGTAATGTGTGTCCTTCTCTGGGATAATTTTTGGTAAAATATCAGAGGACTTCGGTCATTAAAATAGGTCTGTCCATCTACTAGCTTTACTTTTATAATTAAATTTAATACAAAAGTTGTTTAATCGTTCATTATAGTGTGTTTCTTTATTTCTAATTAAATATTTTTTTCTTTACTGAAGCCATATAGTTTTTCCTTCTACAGCATAAATTTTTTTCCAACTTCTATAGACTGGATATAATCGTCTGAAAAGATAAATTAAGCCTAATCTTTGTTTAAATCCTGTTAATATCCTTCGGTTTAATTTAATTTCCATTGATTAAAAACACATGCTGTTCACTAGCTTACAACATCAATATTACATAATATTCATTGTTCATACTGCTGCTAAAACTGTATTCATCAGTTGCATGCAATTAGGCTGCAAAAATTTTCAGGGGTGAATACTGTTCAGAATAAGTTCGTTAATTTGAAAAGTTTATTATTGTGAGGTCAGTTGTAACAAGAATTTACTGCATCAGATATTTTAAACTAATAAACAAAAATCATCTTACCACAAGTCCTACTGATGCACAAACATTTAGAATTGCCAAAGTCAAATAAATGATAGCTCGTCTCTGAGCAAATTCTGGCCCTACAGATGATCTGCAAAGAAAAATTAAGAAACATACATCAAGACAAAAACATTAAAACTTTTTACATTAAAAAAAAAACTTATAAATCTAAATTTTTAATTTTCAAAACCTATACAGGGAATCCTCGCACTTACAACACAAAGTTGCCAGAAGGTTTAAGTTGAAAAGTTGAAATATCTTTTTTTTAAGGAATAATATCGAGGGGATTGCATTTTTTTATGTCCTAAGCGCAAAACAAGCATTGTAACACTGAAACAGTGGTAGGAATTTATAAATATTGTAAATCAAGGACTTCCTGTGTAGGCATTCTCAAGTTACGGAAGTTTGACTTACTACTATGTGCATCTGCTTAAATTTGCATTATTACAATTAACAATCTTACCTAATAAATGCTGTAAGATATATTAAATATACCATTAAGCACTGTTTATCTTAATCACATTTCTATTATATCTGGGATATTAGACTGATGATCTGAATTGGAGTTGGACAAAATAATATGAACACTTGACAAAATATTTATTAATAAGGCAAAGGGCCTCCTTTGGCATTAATTACAGCTTGTATCCGACGTTGGATGGACAAATACAAGTCTTGCACAACAGTCATAGGGAAACATAGCCGCCACACCTGCAAAAAAGTCCTAATTCTGAAAGTGTCGAATTTTGAAAACCTATTGCGCAGCTTGGCCTCCAAAATCCCCCACAAATATTAATGACATTAGGATCAGGGGGTTGAGGAGACCAGTCGAGATATTGTAGTTCATTATACCAGTCTCAGAGAATTCCAGCAGTGTGAATGGGAGCATTATCATCTTGGAACACAGGTTATTCTTTAGGGAAGATACCAGATTTTTTCAAAGTAGGCTGCGGCTCCAAACCAAAAAAAATTGAAAAACTTTAGGGGTGCAGCCAAAAGTGAGTGTGGCCCAAAAAAATTTTTTTTTAAATTAAAGAATCAACATAAGGTAATCGGAAAATTAACAAAATATATCGAACTACTTCGTTTTAGCATCCCATGGTATCTTAAATAGTCATTTAAATAGTAATTTTAACATTTATACAGCTATCATTATTTTTATAAATTTATTCATGAAATATGTAACTAATTATAGTAATCTCATTAATAAAGAACTAGTATAACTCCTAATTTCATTAGCAGCGGCCATAGTTCTATTAACAAACTGCTGACCAATAGTGAAATAGCAAACTGTGACATCATATCTTGGATTAGAGCAGGGGTGGGCAAACTTTTTTTATTAAAGACTTTTAACCTTTTCTAAAATTTTTAATATAAAGTGCACAGTTTCCCTAAAAATAATTTCAAATTATACTATTTCTGGCCTCTCTTGCGCTTATTTCTAAATAATCTCATGGGCTGCATGGAATCCGGTAGCAAGAACTGGAACGGTCTGCAGGCCGCAGTTTGCCCACCCGTGGATTAGAGTGAACTTCAGTAGGTTGGCAATAACTTTAACAGGTGAATTTCATAATAAGTTTATGAATGAAAATATAAGGGATTGGTTCATTTTTCTGAACGTTAGAATATTAATTAGACTGTTAGAAAACGATTGAATAAAGAATGGTGAATTTAAAGCTAACATCAAATCCACTTGTTTAGACAAGTGGCTAATTTTTATTTACAGCAGAGGCAGTGGCTAGTTTTTGCTATTAAAAAATCCCTCTGCAATCTACCCTTTCAAAAAGCTTAAATGTAACGGAATTTTCCTATAAAAAGATAATAAGCAAATATAAAATAAGGTGGCGATCGACCAAAACATGGTCTACGTTATTGACGCTGTTCTTCATCTACAGCAGTGGGAATTGTAAAACTATATTGATATACTATTTACTTTTTATTTGCTTACTATTTTCTTATAGGAAAATTCTGTTGCACTTAAACTTTTTGAAAAGCTAGATTGTGGATGGGTGTTTTATTAGTAAAAAAAAACCCAAAAAAAATAATGGTTTGAATTCATGGCTATAAATTAACCAGTCTTTGTTCAACTGTTTTCTTACAGTCTAATTAATATTCTAACCCTTCAGTTAATTTGGATTAACAGTTTTTTAATAACAATACCTTTTTTCTTTTGGAAATAATAACTTCCAAATTCCAATTTCATTATGAATTATTTTACTTATTTTAAAATGTTTGCACTAAAGTTGAGAAGCAAATGTATGTTTTAAATTTAATTATCATTCATATACCTCAACTGTATCCTATATTAATATCATTTATTTATATCTGTTTATTTACACACATATACAGAATGTCCATAATTAAAAGACCCTATTGCAAAGTTGCCTACAGGCGAGGCCAGTCATCAAAAAAGTGACATTTGTGAAGGACTTAATGAAGGGATGAAAATTTGTTTCAGAAAAAAAAAAGTTATGAATTTCTCCACCAGAGGGCATATTACATTGAATACCTATAGTAAAAATGTAACTTTATGTGCCGCTACACAGCAACTGTTACCTATAAAACCGAGGAACATTCGTGGAGATACTGTGTTCAATATGTATGCCACTCACAATGACGTTAAGTTTACAAGATCGTGCATTGTTAGTGAAATTGTTTTACCAAAACGGCAATTCCACAGTAGTTGCTTAACGGCAATTCCACAGTAGTTGCTTAACGGAGTTAGAAGGGGATGTGAAAAGGTCCCATAAATTAGAAAAAATTTTGGAAAATTTCGGAAATTTGAAGAAACAGGATCATTGTCAGTTCGTCCTGGCAGAAGAAAATCAGTGTCTGCAGACGCATTAGAGGACGTTTCGCTTCAAGTGGAAAAGGACAGAGTTGCAAATTCCCCTGGTAGCACCAGTGTCCGGCGTGTAGTACAGATGTTAGATAGACCACGTTCAACTGTCCATAAGATCATGCGTAATATCCTCTGATATTATCCGTATACACTTTCACTTGTGCTTCCACATGATTGTGACGATCGACTCCAGTTATCACTTCACTTTCTTGCACGCATTGCAGTCGATGCAGAATGGTAGTGGAATATCCTCTGGACAGACGAAGTGCATTTTCACTTGGATGGCGCAGTGAATACATACAACTGCCGCTTTTGGGAACCAGAAAATCCACACGTTTTCTTAGAGGTTCCATTGCATTTCCCAAAAGTGACAGTATGGTGTGGATTTATGGCATCGTTTATTCTCAGCCCGTACTTCTTCGAGGAGTCAAGTTCTAGAGGTCCAGTAACATGCTCGATCACCGGGCAGCGATATGCTTCTCTGTTAGAGAATTCAGGCTCTGCAAGCCCATCAGTGCCTTGCACGGACAATCTTTATGCAAGTCGTAGCTCCTCCACACAGAGTACTGTGTGTTAAGGATGTTCTTAGAAGACATTTTACAGAAGAACGTGTCATCAGCCATCACTTCCGTCATGAGTGGCCTGCAGACCTCACTCTATGTGACTTTTGGCTTTGGGAGCATTTGAAACATCTGGTAAGTCGTGACAATCCAAGAAGTTTACCTGATCTTAAAGACGGCATTTCACACCACGTGCGCGACATTTTGCCGCACACACTTCGGTCAGCTATGGAATAAGCCATCTTGCGATTTCAGATGGATCTGAAAATGATAAATGATGACGATCATGTGAACATGTTATGTTGTAATTTGTTGTGTTTACACATGTTGAACTTGTTAAACTATTATACACTTGTAGCCAGATATGTAATTGGTTATTAAAACGCTCTCTGGTGGTGAAATTCGTAACAATTTTCTTCTCTCAACCCCCCCCCCCCACCCCACGTATTTAGCGTCCGTACGCCATCACTGCTATTGAAAGACTGATGTGTGCACATTCTCGTCCTCTAGGCAGCACGATTCAAAACTAGAGGGTGAGACTATAAAACAGACTTCTCAGCGAACTCATGTACCACGAATCCTCGTCTAATTCAAACTCATTTTCTCACTTTGGTTGGCTGGCTACTATTCGTATGCAATTCTACTAGCTCTACGACGAACTTGGTTTTCAGGAAAACTTGGATAAGTCGAACCTAGTTTCAGGTCAAAGTTCTTGGTGCACAGTAGTTATGTACTGTACAAGGTTAAGGAATCAACATACCGAGTGCGCAAAAAAGATGTTAGAAAGTTTTTTGTCTACTACGACATAATATGAGGTTATAGATTCTTATCAAATTTATGCTATAACAGACATCCTGAAATTTAATGCAGAAGGTTTTCAAAGTGATTTCTATCTGCTGCCATCCATGTGTAGAGCCTTGAAATGAATTCCGTTTGGTGCAAAAAAGGTGTTAAAAAGTTTTTGTCTACTGTGGTTTAATCATACACTGTAAATGACTTTCCTCGTCATACTGTTCTATTGCAGTTCTGAACATTCTATAGCTCACTCACTGACGTCTCTCATTACATTTCCAGAAATTCGTGCAGTCGAAATGATGTTCTTCAGTGAGTCACCACAGAATTCAGTTCAAGGCTCTACACACTGATTACAGAAGATGGAAATCGCTTTGAAAACCTTCTGTATTAAATCTCAGAATATCTGTTATAGCATAAATATGATAACAAGAATCTATAATGTCATATTATGTCGTAGTAGACAAAAACTTTCTAACATCTATTTTGCACCACATGTGTAATTTCAAAACAAAAGAATTTATATCAATATAATTTCTGCAGTATTTATGTACACTTTTCCTAATCAGGTGCAGTATTTATGTACATCATGTGCATACCCTGTTTTGTGTGCTGTTCATACTATGCCTTGCTAAGACGAACAGAGTTCGTGGTAAACAGGTCGTGCATATTACAAACTTCACATACTACGAACTGATATAGCAAGCATTTACTAGTTTGTGGCAACAAGATTTGACTGCATATTTATTCCTGTCCATATCATTATTCTACCTTTGCTGTACAATGTGCCCTGCACAACAGCTGGCTATTTCATGTTCTACAGTGTCTGCAGATAAGAACTCAGATCTGACAGAATGGGAATTAAAGGGAGATGAGTCATCGACTATATATATGTAGTTTTCCAATCACAATGTTCCGCCCTGTTCCTTCGAGTAATTTAGTATCATAGAATGAAAGAGAGATGTGACATTGATACATGCATAATCAAACAGGTCCATACTGTTTGAGATTATCAGTATCATTGTTTTACGACATCACTGAATGATTCTTGTTATCACATTTTAAATATTAAAAAAGGCCACAAATTTTTATATTCAGAATGAAGAATGTAATACAAGGGGCCCTCCCCTACTAAGGAATATCCAAACTATCTATTTTCTCCTGAAAACTGAAATGACAGACCATCAAAATTCTAAATTGGAAAAGATGCATTTTTGTCCCAGTCTTAAAAATTGTCAAAATCACAATTAGATATCTGTCTCCAACCAAAAAAAAAATTATCACATATTTCAGGTAAACTAAATTTTTAATTAACTGAACCAACAGTTTACAATCATGTAAGTACCCTTTTTTGATGCAATTTTCTAAGGTCAAATAAAGAAACTACGGTAACTGGAAACACTGATCCCAGCTGTTTTGTATAATCAATTTACTACATATTTTAGCTCTCACAGTAAATGCATATTCATTTATAAAAAATAACATTTCTAATATGTGAATAGCTTTATGAAAATTTTGTAAGATGGAATCCTGATCCTTAAGGCATATGTTGCAAATAAAACTATCATCAATGTAACTACAGAGATCTGATGATATAAGGAAGTCATATTAATACAATATTACTAGCCTATATATTACAATATAGTCGACTCAAGTTATAACGAAATTGCTGAAATAACAAAGCTTTTCTTAGTCCCCGTTAGATTTGTTTGGGAGTTACCAGCTACAGCAGATAACAGCTGGTTGCCACAGGCAATTTAATAGGATAGAAATATACAGGAGTCTCACCTAAAAATGAACCAATAGCCAACTTCTAAAATATAAATCTTACAGAATACTATCAACGGAAGAATTATTTTTAATAGTATTTTCAGATTGTACACGAACTTTAAGAGATATTTATTTTTGTTTTTATTTTTTTTTCAATTGATCCAACCGTTTAGGAGATAGAGACACTGAAAACATGGTGGGTTTGGATTAAAGAAAAAACAAAAAACAGAAACTGTTACTAAACACAATGGATTATAAAATGGATAGCTGTGTTTTTATTTGAACATAACATTTTTACAGTAATTTTACAGTTTGCTTTTTTATAGTAATTTTAAAGATGAATAATTTCCATTATTTGCCTTTTCTTTAAATTCAAACACACCACACTTTCAGTGCTTCTATCTCTTAAATGGTTGGATCAATTGAAGAAACACCAAGAATAAAACATATCTCAATTGTTGTGTACAATCTGAAAATACCATTAAAAATAGGGATTTCCATTGCACATTTCAAAGTTCACTTCCACAGTTGAAAATGGAGTCGATTTTCTTGGAAATGGAATATACAAAAACCCATCACATAAAAGTACAATAATTCTTCCATTAAAAGTACTCTCTCAGATTTGTATTTTAGAAGTCAGCAATTGTTTCACTTTTTGTGAGGCCCCCTGTATAAATCAAGCACGAAAATAAGCAGCAAGCAGGAAAGGACAAGGGGGCTAATATACAAGGTTTCCAAAAAAAAATAACATATTGTGATGTTATAACTTTTTATTGGATGGCACTAGAATGTTAATTTTTTAACAAAAATTCTCAAATTTCTAAGAAAATTCAATTAGTTATTACTGAAAAAAAAAAATTAAGAGATCTTATCTAACAAAAAAGTGGAATATCACAGATCCACAGAAGAATTCTCATGCTTGATTGATGAAGTAAAGGCATGGCAATATACTTAATTGAGGATATATCAAATGCCATATCTCAACACGACATCACAACCAAATGCAGCAAACATCAGCAAGCATGCTTTACAAGAAGCCTTGTTGATTCCTTGGCAGCATGATCTGCAGATCTCTTTTTTCTTGAGAATCTCTGGGAAATGATTGAACACTGAATTTATGCTCATTCACAGCCTTGAAATAAAAGTCTGAACGATAATAATCCAGCACAAAATTTGAGGACTCACTGATTAAATGTCACACCCTGGATCACTTGAAGCACTTTTTCATGGTACTGCATTTCTCTGTGGAAAAGTGTACTGTATTTGGATTGACCTAAATATAATTTATTTGAATATAGTACTTACACTTTCCTGCAATGTGGACATCTTGCTAGAGCATTGTTCAGAATGTTAAACTGGGAATAAAATGAAAAAAATAAAACTTTAAAATTATTAATTTTTATATCTGTTTGAAAATAAAATGCAGAATAATTAATTATTGGTTTGGAAAGTTACACAATATTTAACCAATATTTAAATTCTGACAGAAGATTTAAATTAAAGAATAAAAATAACTCTATTAATAGATATGTTCCTATCACAGTATAGAATACAAATTTATACAGAGGGACTGTTTGAACAACATACAAATGAGATTTATTGTTTGAACAACATACAGAAAATTTTATATTAATTCTCTAACTTTCCCTTCTGTAAATATACAATTCCAAGTTTTCCAATTTCGGGCCCTCATAAAGAGAGAGAGAGAGAGCACACTCTTAGTTATCACAATCAAGGTGGCACATTGCAGATTGTTTTCCACAACCACAGCATAGTTAAAGAAACCATTCAGTTATATCAAAACACATGTCATAAATTTAAGCTCAATAAGATCAATATGATGGCTTATCATTGTTATTAACTGTTTAAAAAGATTAGCATAGAGAAATCGACATTTTGAAAAAACAGGCAGGGAAGAAAATGCTGAAATTTCGCATTCAATTTGAGTGATCTTTTTGTCAATTTGAGTGGACAAAAATTTGATAGCTAAATATAATTAACATAAGTTATTTAACCTCAACAGATTCAAGAAACCCAAATTAAAATGAGACTACAATAAAATGTGAAATGGTTTGAACTGCATAAAATTGTTTATCAAAATATACCAATTTACAAAAAAAAAAAATTATCAAACGCTCTCTAAAAGACCTGTAGTAAATCCATACAAAAAAATTCAAGGGGTATATTTAAGCAGCTGTTTTTAAAGATACAAGGCGATATGAGTTTTTGACAAAAACAATACTGACATCTTTTAACATGGCGACTACTAAAAAAACAGCTGCTTTTTTTGGAACACTCGCTACCTGTCTTTCTAAAGGATATGCCACTGGCAACAAGAAACATAACATAGTTTATGCAAGATGGTGCACCAGCACATTTTAACGTGGTTGCTCGTGAATTTTTAAATGCAACATTTCAAGACCGCTGGATTGGTTGAGGTGGACCTCACTATGGCCTGCTCGATCCCAGGACTTAAATCCCTTGGATTTTTCTTTCTATGGGACCAACTGAAGTCGTTAGTTTACACTACTCCAATGGAAAATGTAGAAGACTTGACAAAGATATGAGAAAGTTGATGGGTGTAATGCTACTGCAACCCTGGTGTTTTTGAAAGAGTGCAGCAGTCAACAAGAAGATTGAATTCAAGCATTGATAGCTGGTGGTAGTCATTTTCAGTAGTTACTGGAGATTAAGAAGTTTTACATGTAATATTAGGTAATAATAGAGTGCCTTTGTTGAAAAAATCTTCGAAACAAAAGCAGCATCCCGAAAATCATCAAAGGACAAAAGATTATTAAAATAACATAAGAATTACCCCTTGAATTTTCTGTCTGTTTAGTCAACACCCTGTATTATTGAAATTGAAATATAATTAAAATTCAAGTAAAAAGTTACTTATAATAATTATTAATTGCAATTAGTAACTGGCCTTGGCCAACTAAGCTCTGTAAAATTTACACTTATGAGGAGCTCATAGAATTATAATAAAATTCCAAACTGAAACTAATATGATTAACAATACGTCCAATAATATACAGATTATAAAAATATTACATGCCATGGTTCATATTCATTAGTAAACAAAATCATTTATTTCACTCACCAAGAAGGTGTCATGACAATAGGCACAAGTCACTCTGCACATTCCAGGAACTGTTGGAACAGCAGTTGCAACAGGACTTGGGGCCAAGTTGATAATTCTTTTACTGTAAAGAGAATTTGGAACAAAGGATGAATTAATTACATTACGTCTTAAAGAGGAAAACTGACTGTTAAGGATCTAAATTTATCATAAAACACTTACCAATTTGGCCTAGGACAAGCAATACGTTGTGAAGTTGCTTTGCAAATTAAAAGACAATTACATGGGCAACGCACATACTTTTTTCCTGGTGGTGCACTTCTGATTGGCTATAAGAATCAATTCAAGAAATTAAGTACTATATATAGTGCATGATTAAATGGAAAAAAAATAAATAAATAAATAAAATCAAACATATATTGTTCCTAATTGCCTTTGTTGTCTCTTCAAGTCAGCTCTCCCCAACACAATCTCTCCGAGCAGGGAACAACAGGAAATACTATACTTAAATAGTGTTTATTTTTTTAGAAAAAGTGAAAGAAAATTTCCAAGTTCCGTTTCACATCTGGTTTTAGCATAAAACCTAATTTTTATTTTCTACTTGCATAATCATAAAATTATATTTTCAGAAGTATATTGAAGTGTTTCTTCTTAGAATGTGAGTGACAATATTCTTAGAAATCACATGATGGGGAAGTTGCATGGAATTTTTTTTACAAATTAAAGCATTGTTTCATACAGATTGTGTTATGCTGAATACAAAATCGTTGTTAAATTTATTAGAAATATTACAGAAACCTATTAAAATTAGCGCTAGAAACGGGAAACCATGCCTCCCAACTAAAACGATATCAAACGTCACTTTCTACAAAACGCAACGATTTTATGTGCATATGAAGCTCGATCTGATGATTACGCATTGTTGGCTGTAAGCTTTAACCATTGTCAGCAATAGTGATGAGCAGGCAAGTGACATCACAATACTCACAGGCTATGACGTACCGTTTTCTTATAGTGTCAACTTTAATATTTTTTTAAAAAATAACTACCAGTATCAATTTTTTTTTCACAAACGAATTACTATTCCTTGATATTGAAAACAATTACTATGGAAAACAACAATAATTTAAAATTTTCATGCAACTTCCCCATTGTGAGGATCTGGTTCCTGTCAAAACCTATACTTGGAAGGTCTGGTTCCATTTAAAATTTTGTATGGTTCCTGTCAAAACCTATACTTGGAGGTCGCAAAATATTTTCTTGGACGAAAAGGGGCCAGAAATGTCAAGAAGATCATCATCACTCAAGTCAATTGTTCCTTGTTTCACCAATTCATAAATTTTTCTGCAATAACATCGAAGCCCAAATCACCTCTGATAGCAATTACAATATCTCTTCAACTACGCTACTATTTGCAACACCATCGGAACATCACTAAGATATTATGGTAAACGCAGGAAATTTACAGGAAAGCAAAGCAGAAGATAACATACAATGGCAGACCGAGGGTAAATGATGCCCAGGACATGGTATTCATTTTTGCACCCCTTGTTATCATATTTGTCTTCTTAGCCTGTAAACAGCCATACATTTTGCATACTAAACATATTCACTAATCACTCAGCAAGTCCCAATCAAGCATAAATTCACGTATAAAGCAGCCTGGCAGACAATTCCTCATGAGCATATCCGAAGCCTACTTGATTCATCGCCATTTCTTATTGCAGCTCTTGGGAGGCTTGACATGATACTGATTATATGCATATTGACCCCATTTTTTTACCAATCTCTTTCTGAAGGCGCTAATAGTCAGTTTGTTTCCTGTTTCAGATTGCACTTCCAGTTCGGGCTTGAAGCGCTGTGTTTGTGCTTGTGTGTTGTAGATCACAGAGATTTTTACTAGAATAGAATGCAAATTTATACGAAACCTGGAAATTGTTCAGCAGTTCGGTATAACGAAGTTCAAAATGCATCTTCTAAAATTAAAATATTCAGAGTTTACATGTAATAAAGAAGGATGACATGCTTAGGTGAATAATCAGTAGAAAAAATTGGCAACCTACAAACGGGAGCTGCTTATGTTCATTACATTTCATAAAACTTAAGAATCGATTCTCTTGTCACGCCCATAATAATAAAGTTAATAATACTCTAGCGAAAATAAACAAATAAAACTCCAATAAAAATTTTTTTTTATTATTAATGTAAAAACAGATAAACTGGAAGGCCAAACCCGATGTTGTGCAAAAAGCCCAAAACAGGGTTAATAAAAAACGCATATAAAAGGAATAAAGTGGTTAAAAAGAACAGAGAGACAAAAAAGACAATAATAATAATAGCTGCCACTATACGCTTTCACACTTATTCTACATGGACGGCACGAAAATCTATGCCTCCACACAAATAAAATTGCACTTGACATTACACAAACTTTTTCAAAGGACGTGCAATTTGGGTTGGACAAATACAAAACTATTCATTTTGAAAATGGGAGTACTCAGGGAAGGGGGCTTCACATTAGAAGAACCAGGTCACATTGTATCTAGGATTTAAACAAGCCAAGCTTCTGGAACACACGAAGAATACACTCACTAAACAATAACTTCATTGGCTAGACGCACTACTTAAAAAAACATTTAAATTCCAGAAATTTAATCAAGGCTATCAATACTTATGCCATCCCAAAACTATCCTACACTTTTGGAGAACTACAGTGAACACACACTGATCTTGAGGGACGTGAAAGGAAACAATGTAAACTGCTTACAAAACCCAGAAAATACACAGCTATTGAAAGACTCGCCCTGCCTCGTTCAAAGGGAGGCAGAAGTCTTACCGATATAATAGATCTATGCCAGAAACAGACTCGGTCGCTCAGAGAATTCTTTTACTCTGAACAACACACATCACCGTTACACAAAGCAGCCTGCATGGCTGATACAAAATACATGCCTTTGACTCTTAAATCATGTGCAGAACACCCATAACATTCTTACAACATGCACTAAACTTCAATCATGGCTTGGAAAGTAACTCCACAGTAGACATCCTTCTGACCTCAACTAGCCGCATGTCAACAAAAAAGCATCAAACTTTCGATTGAGTGAAGAGAGTCTCTTTGGGGAAACTGAAGGAACCATGATTGCCATACAAGGCAAGGTTATTAACACTAAAAGCTATAGAAAACATATCAAAAATTTGACTGATAGGACTCGCAGGAAATGCCATATCGCAGAGGAAACCATCTAACACGTCATATCCAGTTGCAAAATACTGACACAGACAGATTATTACACAGACATAACCAGGTAGCCAATATCATACCTCAACA
The DNA here is from genome assembly GCA_023313115.1 of Rhysida immarginata. Taxonomy (NCBI): domain Eukaryota; kingdom Metazoa; phylum Arthropoda; class Chilopoda; order Scolopendromorpha; family Scolopendridae; genus Rhysida; species Rhysida immarginata. The sequence goes on from JAHWFO010001255.1 coordinate 1,158,761, forward strand.
TCTAGCTAAGATACACATGCTTAGGGATATCCACACTCCATCCCAGACACTGTCTTAGAGAACACCACACAAATGCTACCGTACTTTTCAGTATATAACGCGCACCCAAGTATAATGTGCATCTAGTTTTTATGGGGTTTTTGGAAAAAATTCCCCTGTATAATGCGCACCCAGGTAATTACATAATATGTGCAAATAGGTACCGTAAATACCCGAGAATATAAGTCGCATCCCCAAATTTAAGGTAAATTTTGGTACAACATTTTTTTTCCTCTTAAAATTCAAGCCATGACATCATAACTGATAATGCTAATTACATCACTGAAAGATCAAAACAAACACTAAATGCAGTGTTAAAACCAGTTTATTTACATTGTAGCATTTACTTACTTTTCTCTTGCTGCCACAAGAATCACTAACTTGGTTTATTTTTCCACCATGCTAATTGTTTAATCATAATCACCTACTTATCTGCTAAGGTGTCTAGCAACGCTCCCTTCATTAAAGTAAGCACCAGCCCACCTTTAATTCAATACCCATGCAAGTTGTCCCTCTTAAGTAGTCCTACCCCTCTAAACTTCAGTTAAGAATTGGCCTTTATTGTGATAGTGCTTGGTTTCGTTTAGTCAAAATACTTTATATTGGTAAGTTTTATTCAGTCCAGCTCAACTTTTAAAACTCCCCCCCCCCCTTTTGTTGTTTCTATGGCAACGAGACAGATTTAATGTCGCCCACAGTAAGTGAGACGCCGACTCTCGTGCGCTGAAATCCGCACGTGCTCCTCCTAAACAACCCAGCTGTCAGAGATCACCCCATGGGCTACCAGCCTACAGGCTCGCCGCTCGGAGCCCCAGTAGTTAAAGGCAGCCGGCTGCTTATCTCAGAGCAGGGTTCGGGAAGCAAAGTTATGCTTTATCATCCCCAAACCCCCATATCTGCCAATAACAGTCTCTCTCTCCTCCTTCCCTGCTGCTGTAAGCTGGCGACACCTGTTGCCCAAGTCGACGCACTCACCTCCGCTGATGCGCTGTCTCGTTCCCGATCAACATCGAGTGTCTCGTGGCTCTTTACCCGGCGGGGCCCGTCTCATCATAGGTGGTCATGGCTATGCTGATAGCCTGGCTGTTACATTCTCGTGAACTCATGCCACATGAGTGTTCTTTGCTCTCTTGCACTCAATTTTTTTCTTCACACGTTTTTTTCCCCGGAATGTCTGCTCTCATCTCCCTTGATCGGGAGGTGACCGCTATCATCACAGCTAGGCCTAATGACAACTCCCGCTCTCTCTGCTTGCCCATCCCCACTCTCTCTCTCCCTTCCTGCCAAAATGTTAATTTGGGGACAAAGGGTAAAGAGAAAAGATAAATAATATTCTGTAGGTGATTAAACAATAATAAATACATATTAATTTAATAAAATTTAAGTGCTGTGACCTATAAGTTAATTTCGTTTGAAGTTCATCAGGACCGTGGCCTACGTGATAGATAAAGGCCTGCTCATTCGTCTTTTCTACAATGGTAGCAAATGAAATAAGTCAGGTTGGGCTTTCCTGTATTAGGTAGGTGCTTCCTACTGGCGACACCTAGAGGGAATTTAGAGTATTAACATTTCACATATTACGTCAGGGCTTTAGCACATACGACATTTATGGGAGTTGGGATCTATTCTCATAGATTTACTCAACTTTAATAATAATAATTAAAATTTATTATAATATTTGATGAAATATACAAAGAAAATTTGACATTTACAGAAGCCATTATTGGCTTATATTGGAAAGTAGAGTTTACAAATAAAATACTTAAAAAATAAATATACAAAATTTGAAAATTCGTAAAAAGAAGTTTTTTACAAGATAAAATTAGAAGGCGTTCCGATTATTATGTACATTAAATTGTATGTACTTGTATTTTTATCCTGTAATAAAGGTTTTTTAATAATAATTATTTATATTGTATTTTTTTTAAAAGCGCTTATCTTTTTTTTTTTATTGTTTTCTGCATTGTTTAATTTTTATTAATAATGTCTAACAAAGGACAAGCGCATGAAAAAAATGCCAAATTGGCAACGTTGCTTGAGGACCTGCGCCACGGCCACCTAAAACTACCGTGCTTGTGCTTTCTAGAAGGCCGTGCTTGTGCTTCCTATTGGAGACCTCTACTGACAGAAAGACATAACAGTTCGCTTTTTGCCGGTAGAGGTCTCCAGTAGAAAGCACTTTCAGCAGCTGCCGCTGATTACACGATTTCATAGCGAATGAGCAGGCCACGTCAGGACAAAATGCAACTCCGTGGCAGTGTTCGTTAATTTATTCAAAATGGCGGCATGTGAAGCGAAACTGAAGTGAAGTCGTATTTATATCTCCTTCGAAGTTAGTTTCCTCAATATTATCCAAAGATAAATAATTTTCTATTGATGATTACTGTTAACAATGATAAATTTGTCAAATTAATATCTATTTAAGTGGAATAAAATAACTACTTGTTTGCTATTCAATCAAACATGGCAACAGCTGGTAACGAAACAAACTATATCAACATCGATAGGCAGCCCAACGACAGGTAATTTTAGCTAGGCTCGAGTAAACGTCGCACCCCTGTTTTTTCATTCAAAATTGGGTACGAAATTTTGCGACTTATTCTCGAGTAATTACAGTAATTACACATATTCAGTTCTTTTACTATATTGTTACCCAGGTAATTGTAAAAAAATACATGCCCACTGGCTTAGAGCTTTGCTTACTATATAAGTATTGCACTTGGTATGATGACTCACGATACCGATAATTTTGAATTAAGAATTACCTTTTTGTTTAAGATTTAAAGAAATTTTCACATCAAAATCGAAATATTATGCGGAGTTTTTAATAATGCGCAGTGACGATTTCTTTAGCTTTTATCTTGTATAATATGCATATTATACACCGAAAAATATGGTATATTTTAACAGAGCTATAATCACTGACAAAATTATCCCTTGTAACAGACCAGACATTACACTTGTAGATAAGCAAAACAAAGTGACCAACATAATTGATATCTCGATCCCCAACACACACAATTTACAAGACATACACTGACAAAATCATTAAATATACGGATCTTGTACACGAAATAAAACACCTTTGGGGAGTTACCAGAGTACACATTGTTTCTGTTGTTCTTTCTACCACTGGGGTTAATCCACACTCACTACACAAAAGTCAGAGTATTGCGCCCTGCCGCAAGAGTATTGCGCTCATTCCCAAAAACATTGCTTTAGCTAAATTATTTACCCATTTAAGTAAATATATTATTTACAATGGTTAAATAGTTTTCAAACATATTTTTCTAGAAATATATAGATGTGAGCATTATTGAACATCTTTCACTTTTGGATTTGGCTGATCTTGAAAATATCCCGTTCATTTACGGGATGTCGGATATACAAGCAATAGCGAAACATTTTGTAGAAGATGAAGAACGGCTCCTAAACAAGTGGCAAGTTTTCTAACCTTAATACAAAACTTAAAAATGGAAGACAGATCGTTAAAAGTGATCTTCAGATCTATTTTGTGGATCTAAACATGTGAATCAGGGATTAATAAATCTCTTTCCTAGTTTAGCAAAAATATATGCTACTGTTACTGTCATTCCATCAAGTACTACGGCAGTGAAAAGAGTTTTCTCTCAAACTAAATTAATAAAATCAACCCATAGAAATGCACTGAAAGAGGAAACACTCAAATATATTTTATGTATTAAATTAAACTGTGATATAGATTTATTTAATGAAATTTTCTCATTTGCAGTAAAAGAATGGTTTAAAATTAAACATAGAAGAATTGCCTCATAGGAGAATTGCCTAAAATTTTTATTTATGTTTTATTAAGGAATAAAGTATTGATTTCCTAATATAATGGGTTATATATATAATTTCATTCCACTTTGAGCCTTGCCCCTGCCTCTCGCCTCCCTTCCCCATGAGATGCCTTGACACTGCATGATGCCCTCTTGCTGCAATTGTCACCCTGCCCTCTGTCAATTCTAGTGGGAGCACTGTCTGTCAATACTATATTTAAAACCCACACTTATACAAAACCTTACAGAAAGCCACGATTCTAAACACCTGTCACATAGTAAGGAAATTCTTTCACCCAACCATCACTACTCCCACGAGCACATAATTTTTTCCCCTTCCTTGCATTTGAGTACATTGGGCTTGGCCCTAACTTGGTCTGCCTCTGGGACTTCGCCTCCGGACTTGATCAGAGTTTGGTTTCCCCAAATAACAACAACAACAATAATAATTTAATAATAATAATAATGTAACAACAACGAGGAAAACCGACCAGATAAACTGGAGGGCCAGACCCGAAGTTGTCCCCCAACAGGCCGAAAGCCCAAAACGGGGTTAATGAAAATACAAATAAAAACAAATAAAGAAGGACATAATGTGACAAAAACGACAATAATAATAAAAGCAATTATAAATTGACCGTATGATAACAGCAATAATGAGTTAGTAAAAAAAAAGAAAAACAAACAAAAAAGAAACAGTGATAAAAGTGATATAACAACCTCGGGGGAAACCACCGGATAAACCGGGAGGCCAAAACCGAAGTTGTCACAACAAGCGAAGGACTTAAAAATAAGAGAAAAAAAAAAACTAATGGACAGTTGTTTTATTGTAGCAACAACAAACAGCCTCAGTCAAATAAGTTAAAATGTTTATCGTTTAATTCATCCAGGTTAAAATGAGCAAAGTTCTCCATATAATTTTTAATAAGCTTGTCTATTGGATCAATTACGCGCAGATTTGTTCTCCATTTATGCAGTTGTTGAAACGCATACCCTTTACGGGTTCGTTTAATATCATTAAAATGAAAGTCCTCCGAAAGATCGGGAACAGACATTCTCCCGTGATATATGCTAAGTAAGATGTTTAGCAAGTGGCGGTTGAAAATTAAATGAATGTTGAACTCATAATTGTGAAAGAACGGTGGATCCCTCGTTTTGAGTCTACTTCGTATGAATTTCATTAAACCAGACACTTTTCGTTGTAGGTAAGCCATCTTTTGTGTGTTACCGCCAACCCAAATCCAGGTGCAGTAAAGCAATTTCGGAATCACAAAAGCTTTAAGCAGAGTTACAAAAATACTCATATCAGAAAAGAAGTGAGTAAGGCGCTTTATGAGTCCCACCGGACGAGAAATATCTCGATCGAGTGAATCCCAGTGACTCAAAAACGAACAATTGCCCGCAAAAAAGATCCCCAGGTCCTTCATCACATTCTTCCTCACAAGACAACCTTCCGTCGTGCCATAATCGAAGAAAAAAGGGGCAGTTTTACGATTAAATGAGACGACGAAAGATTTCTGAACATTTAGCAATAAACCGTTGGATTTGGCCCAGTGAGAAACGGCCACAAGACCCCGTTGCAAAATCGCACAATCCTGCAGTGACTTAATCGCACAAAAAAGCTTGATGTCATCGGCGTACATGAGTACTTTAACCGGTAGTAAAGCCAGCGCGCATGGAAGATCAGCTATAAAGATATTGAATAAAAGAGGGCCCAAGGGGGAACCCTGCGGAACACCGCTTCTTATCGGATACCCTAAACCCCCCGGGTCTTGATTGGTAAGCCTAAAACGTCGGTCCGATAACATTGAGCTGAACCATTGCACTATGAAATCAGGGAGCTTCAGGTATTCTAGCTTAGAGAGCAGAAGGGCAACATTTACGCTGTCAAACGCCTTGGCCAAATCCAAAAATAATACATCTACTTGCGCTCTGCAATCAACGTTGCGAGCAATAAAGTGTGAGAAAATGGCCAAGTTAGTCTGCATGGACCGCTTAGGCCGAAAACCGTGTTGCGCTTGAGGCAAGAAAGGTTCAATATGGGCAGAAAGTCTTTCTGCCATCAGGGTTTCCAACAACTTAGCGGGGAAAGAGATCAACGTGATTGGTCTAAAAGCTTTTGAGCAAGTTGAGCCTCCTTGTTTCGGGATTGGATGAATAATAACCCGCTTCCATTCAATACCATATTATTATTATTAATAATAATAATAATAATAATAATAATAATAAATAACACACAAAAAAACTAATAATAATAGAATTTATGAAAAAAAAATTTGGTTTTACTATTGACAGATTAAAATTGTCAACGAGTTTATATCCACAGCTTTTAAATGATCTGAAAGCTTTGGGTGTCTCTAGTGCCTATTTAGAATTACTTCATGATTACCTCCAGGATAGAGCTAACATCATTTGCTATGATCCTCTAATTACAAAACCATCTACACGTGGCGTAGTCCAGGGCTCCGGCCTGGGCCCCTTACTCGGTTTTACTGCCTCTCTTTACAGTCGCCAATTTAATTTTGATTTGCTGAGTTACGTGGATGACAACTTCTTGTTCGCAACATCTCCCTGTCATGATTTCGATAATGCCATCAAACTTCTCAACCAAGACCTACTTTTTCTGTCCGACTGGTATAGTACTAGAGGCCTTAGTCTCAATAGTACTAGGACTAAAATTCTAACGTGTGCCAAAGGTGAACCGCATATGAGTACAATTAAGATTTTGGGTATAACCTTTGATTCTAAATTACGGTTTAATGATATGATTGATCAACTCATAACGTCACTTTACCGCAAAAACTATCTTATGAAAAGACTTAGGTCTTTCTTATCAACCAGTCAATTGTGTCGCTTCATTATGGCCGTCACAGTCCCGAGTGTGGCATATGGAGCCCTATTTAGGGCTTCAACATCTACAGCTAATCTCAAAAGACTAACTGTTGCCTATAACAGAATTATACGGACAGCTTTTAAAATGAGTAGATTGGACTCTGTTACTAATATGTGTTCTCGCCATAATCTATCTACTGTTATGGTTATTTATAAGGTTGCACTGATTTCTGAGTTAGCTAGCGCTATCCGTGATGAAAACCATCCTGCTGCCTTCATAAAAGAATGGTTCAAGATAAGCAACGGAGTTCGACAAACAAGAAGGTTCCTATTTGAGATTCCTTTTAAAATGTCAGGGTTCAAATCCAAAAGTTTCCCTTATAGTGCTATTGCCATTTGGAACGATCTGCCTTACAATATCCGTAGCACTGTTCTGCAGTGTACCTTGCCCCAATGTGCTACGAGTTGCATTCATTTTAAGCGCTGTCTAAAGTCATACTATATAAATTTGTAGGGTCAGCTTTTTTTATGCTGTTTTAGTTCCCTTTTCCTTTCCACTTTAAGCTCGTTTTAGTTCTCTTTTAGTCTCCATTGATGTTTTGGCTTTTACGAGCCTTTGATCCTTTCTCCGCAGTTCATTTTCTTTTAGGAGGGTTTTTTTTTTACCTTTTCCATTACTCCTTTGCGAGTGCTTAAAAATCTAAAAAATTAGCATTAGTTCGATAAAATATTGGTATGGAAAGGGTTAACCCAGACCTTAAAGAACCCTTTGAGTAACGCAAATACAAATTATCCAAAAGAAAAGGAACATCAATATTATTCTTAAAACAGTCAACATCTTATTATATATCTGATGTGCAAGTAGATATACAGTGTCATACTTATAACAGTTGCTTCCCAAAGGGTCTGAAGCTGAAGAATAATGTTTAAAAAAATCTCCTTAATTTAAGATCTAAACGATGTGCAAATTCAGTGTTAAAAACCAGATTTCTATGGCAAATAAAAGTCGCAACTTGATTAAGAGTTATAAAGAGCTTTAAAATTATTGTTACACTTAAAATAGGTATGCAAGCTTAAAAAAAAACAGCATCTTCGACACATCACTAATAAAGGAAGTATGCTGATTAAATGATCCTACATTATCAAAGATTACAGCCAAATCCTTAAATTCTTTGCACCTCGTAATTGACTTAGAATCAATCAAATATTCGAATACAATTGAAATATCCTTCTTAAAATACAATCAAATATACGTCTTAGCACAATTAATTGTAAAATCTGACAGTCCATCTTATTCAAGATCAATTGAGAGAGCTTTATATCATCTGCATAAGCTAGTAGATTCACTGATGAAAGATCAATAAAACTTCCCAAGTCAATAATAGAAAGAACAAAGAGCAAAGGCCCGAGCAGCGACCCCTGTGGGATTCCGCTCCTGGCCTTTACTAATTTAGAATAGAGACCCTGCAAACAAACTCTAAAAGATCTATTAAAGATTAGCGCATTAATAACATCATATTGCAGTGTTCTCCTCAGCAAATTTTATCAGTAAGTGGAAAGATAAAATAGCCGGGCAGATAACAATTAAAAACAAAACATGCAGTGTTGTGCAGCTTTTCGTATATTCAGCTGGGCAGCGTGCCCCTTCAAAAGGGCCTGGAGAGAACTCTGTATTGGCACATTTAACCTTTCGACCCTGGTGTATCTAGCATATATATTTAGTAGCTACATAAATGTAGAGAATTTTTTGCAACTAATTAAATGATGAAAATTGGACTTGTACCTGATGTACCATATTTAGTACACGTTATAGTTTAAATTCTCAGTTATTACACCTCTCTCTCTCTCTCTCTCTCTCTCTCTCTCTCTCTCTCTTCTGGAAAAGAAGTTCCAGAAGAGAAGTTCTGCACTTCTCACAACTTAATTTACCTGTTACATTGCAAAGTATGCCAGAAACAGTACGTTGGAGAGACAGGCAATACCATACGCTCCAGATTTGCCGGGCATAAGTTTGATATTCTTAGCAATGCTGATACCCCTGTCGCTAAACACTTAAATTCCCCTGGTCACTCTTTACAGGCCATCAGCCTTTATATTCTTTGTAGTAACTTCCATAACAAAAAAGAAAGAAAGCAATTAGAGTCTTTTCTTATTTGGAAATTTAATTCCCTCACCCCTAATGTCATTAACCTTAGCAAAGGCACCATTCCCTCATTACCTTTCCCATATTCCTCTTCAACTTCAGCTATTCCCTAATTTGTTGCAGGCTCTCTGGGCCTTTTTTCTTCTTTCTTTATCTTTTTTTATCTTGTCTCAGTTTTAATGTTCTGTTATATCTTTCTACTTCTATGTTCATTTTGTGTCCGTCCCTGTACTTTTTTTTTCATAGGTTTTCTGTACTCTTTTATTTTAGTGACCTTTTTATTATGCGATACTATTTTACAGGGTGACTAGCGACCGGGCTTTGTCAAAAAAATTGTGTAACCGGGAACGGTCAGGGATTTTTTCAGGGATAATTACAAGAATATTTTGTATGGTTGAGACCTAGTGTACTACATTTATTACATAGTGATTCATTGCCATATAAGTATTAAAAAATGTAAGTTTTAAATTTTTATGATCATTTACAAAAGAGTCAGGGCTGAAAGGACTACAATTTTTAATTTGCACTCTAAATGTGTGAAAAAATGAAAATTCCAAACGCAATTTCTGAAAGCAGGACATCCATCTTGGTGACATAAATTTGCTTAGCGAAAAGTAATACATTGCCTGCAAGATTAATCATCATCAATACATAATAAACGTACTAAGGAGTGGAGGGGACGAGTTGCCCCCCCCCCCCCAATCTGAGATTGCGATTATAAAACTGCCCATTTTTTGACATCTGATTTTCAGGGTAAAAAGAAAACCCTCATCTTATATTCAGGGCAATATGGCATTTGAAAAACCCTAAAAAAGTTCTTTAATCATAAAGATTATAATTATTAAAATTTTTCAATTCTGTAATGGTGCCTCAAAATAGTCCCAAATTAACATGCTTAAAAATTACAATAGAGAGTTTTAGAAACACTTCTTACAGTGGCTTCATTACATTGGTTACATTTCACAACATGTTGGTCTCTCTTGCCAGATACATCTATCATTGCTTGACAAACTCTACATCCCACCATATGAAGTCCACCTTCTGGAGATTGGGCATAAGGTGGTGGAAGTTCATCTGGACCCACAGGTGATACTGTTGTTTGGTTCCCTATGGTAAAAGAAAAAAAAATTGTTAATTATTTTCAAAGTTTATTCTTAAAAGAAAATATAAGAAGGCATTGAAATTTATATTTCTTAAAACTAAATATTTCTTTGCAATGACATTTTTTTCTGAAATTTTATGTAATTATAGATCCTTACTAGAAGATTGTTACACAAAATTTCAGTTTCACAAATAATAGCTGGGGTGTGGGGGTTTCAGCAAAAAAGCTAGTCTGCATAACACTGAAGCCCAAACTAATGAAATGCCTAATTTCAAATGCTATTGTAGCACAAATGAAAAAGATGGCATCCTAAAAATTGGCAACCCAGGACAACTTTGTGCTTTTGGCAAACGGAACTTTGCCAACTTTTACTGCGCATAACTTTAATACTGTGTTTCGTGAATGCTTATAGTTTTACTAGCTAATCAAGCCCACAGATGTTTGAAGCCATCAAGAATAGCATTCTCCAAGCTTACTTTGTTATCATCATTCAACAATAACTATTGAACATCAATGATATTCTTGATCACTTTCTGCTGAATGATGACCACTTGATGGTTAAAATGTGCATACAGGAAGTAAAATTTATTTTATGGAGACCAGAGATATCATTATTTCTACTATTTTTTTTGAATCAATAATCCATATACTGTAAATATTTTTTTATTTGGGTTTTATTTAAGATTAAATTACAGTTTACAGTTTTTGATTTTAATGATTACTTTTTTTAACACTAGTTTTCTAGGGTTTGTTAATTGGTAAAACTTATTTTATGAAGACAGCTACTCATCTTCAAATGTAGAACTGACTGATAAACATTTTTAAATCCTTTAAAAATGATAGCTATCACACGGTAAAACATAATGCAGCACTTTCATTCTTTTGCTTTCCGAAAAAAAAAATAAAAATAAAAAAAAATAAAATTATTAAATAACTGTATTTAAAAAAGTTAATGGACTATGTTACGAGTATGTTTGTACATCACCATAATTCCTTCAAAATGGCTGGACCATTTACCTTCAAAACGACTGGACCATTTACCTCAAATTATTATTATTATTAGGACCGATAGGTACTTATGTTTTCACAATGTGCGCTCGTCCGTCTGTTGGTGCTCTAGCGATGGAACTCTTCCGAATTTTCGACTTCCGTTTTCGCCATTCGACAACTTAGAGAAAACGAAAGACTGAGTTTGTTGGTGGAAAAAAAATCGGTGAACTACTTCCGGTTCAAAAGGTCACAAATAAAATAGGGGACCACGATTTTCACTATACAATTCATGTATAAATAGCCTGTGCACTGCCAAATGCTGTTCTCTCTTTGGCATTCCATAATTAAAGCAGAGAAAAGGCTCATGAATTAAATAAAGACACGTGATGGTCTTCCTTGATGGTCAATATCAGTCAAAACTGATTCAAGGGTATGTGGTTTAGTGGTACCATCATGGTCCACAGGAAACTTTCAATGCTAAGATATGGCATGTATTATATCAAATAGCCTGGAATAACATATCATGGTTGAATATTAACGTAAAATTAATGATAGTCAAAATAGGTTCAATGGTTTGTGGTTTCATGGAACCATTATGGTTCAGTGGAAACTTTAAAAGCTTCGATTTGGCATGTAATATATCAAATAACTTGGAATGACATGTCAGGAATGAATATAACAAAATTAATTATATTCGAAATTGGCTCAAATGCACCTAGTTTAGTGGAACCATTATAGTTCATTGTAAACTTTCAATGCTAAGATACAGCATGTAATATATCAAACAACTTGGAATGATGTGCCATGAATGAATATAAAGTAAAATTAATGATAGTCGAAATTGGTTCCAAGGAACATGGTTTAGTGGACCCATTATGGTTCATTGGAACTTTCAATGCTAAATTATGGCATGTAATATATCAAACATCTTGGGTGCATTTCGGTGAAAATCATGAACGTTTGCCAAAAGTGTGCACGAAGCTGTAAATCCACCCATTTGAGTGACTTCGGTGAAAATCATAAACGTTTGCCAAAAGTGTGCACGAAACTGTAAATCCACCCATTTTTGGAATGATGTGCCATGAATAAATATAACGTAAAATTAATGGTAGTCGAAATTGGTTAAAAGGCACATGGTTTCGTGGAACCATTATGGTACATTGGAACTTTCAATTTTAAAATATGGCACATTATATATCAAACAACTGGGAATGACATATCATGAATGAATATAACGTAAAATTAATGATAATCGAAATTAGTTCTAAGAATCGTGTTTTAATGATATCATTATGAAACCACTGGAAACTTTCAATGCTAAGATATTGCAAGTAATTACTTACGCCTTATGTTATCAACAGTCAGTGTTAGGCAGATTTTAACAATAGCTAATGGCTAATCATTCCTTCAATGGTACGAGCTTACATAGAAAAGCGTTGGCAATAGTTTATGAAGAAAGAATTGACCCTTACACAGATTTCATTAAATAGGAATGCTTACAAATTAAAGGATTCGTATATGTTCTAATCTATAGAGAATTGCTACTTTCTCCATTTAACTTTTGAGGTAGTTTTCTTCTGTTTGAATTATATATTTCCCTTAGAAGTACGCCTTGCTTAGCAACCTCATCTAATTCTTAAGAATGAAAGGCTGCTTTAGAAATCAAATGATTTCCTCGAATGCTTTAAAACCCTATCGGTCCTGGACATTTCGGTTGCCTGACTTGTTATTATTATTATTATTATTATTATTATTATTATTATTATTATTGTTTTGGAAAACCAAACTCTGATTAAATCCAGAAGCGTAGTCAGAGAGGCAGACCCAAGACAGGCCAAGCCCAAGAGGCTCAAATGCAAGAATGGGAAAAAAAAATACATGCTTGTGGCAGTATTAATGTTTGGGAGTAAGAATTTCCTTACTATGTGACATGTGTTTAGAATTATGGCTGTCTGTAATGTGTGGGTTTAGATTTTGTTTAAGTTTATTATTATTATTATGTTCGCATTCCAAAGGAATAAATGTTCAGTTCAAAAATAAGCAATATACAGAACCGAATGTAATAGGAGAATTCGTAGGAAACCTCACTGAGTGATAATAAAATTCCAAACCGAAACTAATATAGGCAACATCTATATCCAATAATATTTCAGGGTTCATTCTAGACTTGAAAAAGGGCAGGGTGCTAAGGGCTAAAAAGGGCACGACGTTTTCAAAAAAAGGGCACTTAATTTTCAAAAAAGGGCATTATGTTTTCAAAAAAAGATTTTTTCCTATTAAAAATGCATTATTCTTTTTGAAGTTCCTTAACCCTTTACGAGATTTTTAGATTTTTCTTTGTGGGCACATTTTCGGGTATCAGGGCGCGTGATCAGGATCAAAGGGCAGCGGGGTGGAAATTTTTCATCAAAAGGGCAAACGGGGTGGCATGCTTAAAATGAACCCTGATATTTCCATTATAAAAAACTATATACTGTATACAAAGGTTTATAGTAATAGTTGCAATTGCTCTTGATGTATTAATAATAATTGCATTTTTATGTCACAGCTAGAGCTCCTTCTTGGAATATTATTACGAGAGTCAGTTAAATGAAAACCTGAAATATTTTTTTACAGTTCCTTTATTACAGACAGAGTTGGAACAAGTACACTATTTTTCAAAATAGTCCCCTTGCTTTTCGATGCATTTCCACCACCGAGTCGGGAGAGTATGGATACCTCGGGAAAAAAAATCTTTTGGCTGCGCCTGCAGCCATTCACAGTGATGCCGCTAGGCAAAATCAGCGTGGCGCAGCGCCATGCTGCCCCTTGCACCGCTGCCCCTCGACCCCGCCACACTGCCCCTCGGCACACCCACGCTGCCTCTCGGCGCTGCACAAACGCAAGAAACTGAAACCAATAAATGCCAACAATGTGCGTCTTAAGTATTCAATGGAGCTTATCATTGTGGCGTGAGTGATTTAAAACCTAAACATTTTAATTAAACTGCTCCATATATTCATTTAAAACATAAACTAACTGCATCAGTTTAGTTGGTAGCTGTGACGAGCTGTTTATCGCGTTACTCCTTGTGCTTTTTTATCCTCCACGTTGACAAGTCCTCAATCTGTGTGTGGTGGTTTCGTGTGGTCGCTTTACTGTCAAAACAAACAGGTTCCTCCACGAGAAGAAGTATTCCTCAATAAACTTCATGTTTAAATTAGCATTAATAAAATGTTGACAGATAATACAGATCAACTGTATAAGGTATAAAGTTTAAAAATCTTAATGCAATCATTATTCGCAATTTTATCCTGCAAAAATAGTGCATAAATTGTTGAAAATTATACTTTAAAAACTATTGAGGACTGTACCACCAGATGATGTCTTTTCGTGGCATCACAAAGTAAGGAAGAAATTAGCCTAGAAGAAATTAGAAAGCCTTAACGTGCCCTAATCGCATACAGATTCCGAAGTTAGCATTATGCCTTAAAAATATAAATATAGGTCACTGAAATGCCCATGTAGTTTTATTAACTTTAAAGCAAGAATTTAGCTGCATTCAGTGCTCCTTTCAGACATTCAGTGCCCCATTGCCTTCGAGCGTGCCATGCTGACCTTTGTTTCTGTAGCCATCACTGATTCATGCACTGCCTGTTTCACCACCATGTCGGTCACGAACTTGTGGCCACCTAAGGAGTCCTTTAGTGAGCCAGAGATGTAGAAGTCGGAGGGTGCGAGGTTGGGAGAGTAAGGAGGATGGGGGAGGCACTCCAGATGCAAATCCTGGATAGTTGCCACGGTTGCACAAGCCGTATGAGATCGCACGTTGTCATGCTGGATGAGTACGCCTGTTGAGAGTCCGCGGCGCTTAGTGCGTATAGCAGTTTTCAGAATGTCACGCACCAATTCACTATAGGTGGCACTGGTCACAGTCTTGCCCTTATCCATGTAATGTTCCACTATGGGAACCTTGTGGTCCCAGAACAAGGTTAGCATCACCTTTCCTGCAGATGGATGGCTAGCGAACTCTTTCGGCTTTTTCATCCACCAAACTTGTTGTGCCACTGCTGAATTTCTTTCACCACTCATACACCTGAATCTGCGATATACATGCAGCACCATACTGTGCCAACATGCGTCAATGGATTTGGTTCTGTGCCTTCACTTTGTAGGAAAGGAATCACTCTACACCTCTCTTCTTTGGTGCATTCCAACAGAGGGGCCGCCATATTGGAAACGCCCGTATGGCGCCGCTGGGTCACATGGGGACGCAGGACCAACACCAGTTGATGGCAGGAGAGTCAACGTGCATGCGTACTGGGTCTGATCGCAATGGGAGCGGTTTTCGATTGTCTACGGAGTTTTTCCGGTTATCATTTGACGCAGCCTCAGTCTTCGCTTTCCTTTGTAGGCAAATGTATGCAAATATTTTATAATCTATTCTTGTGCTAAATTCTACTGCACGATAAGAAATCATAAATAAGTTAAATTATATTTGTTATAAAAATTTTTGTATGATCTCAAAAGTTATGTAAATGCTAAACATTTGTCGATTCGACTAATTTGTGCCTTCTAAACAAAAAAACAGAGGAGTTTACCTCAACAGCACAGATGCCCTATGCAAGAGCTAAGTATCAAATGAATTGACATCTGAACCAAAACAACTGGTATGACTATTACAAAGAGATGCCCAAAAATCCAACTTGTGTTGAGTCGATTCAACTAACATTAGCTTTCTGGGGTAAATTCGAACAAATTTGCAGTCAATACATTGGAAGCATAGCATCTGTTCAGAGTTTGGTCAGCACAATAAATGTTTACAATCAAAACAAAGCTACATAAGATGCTTGTCAATAAATTGAAAGCCACCGTATTCTAACAATAAATCTAGTAACAACTTGCTCCATTGGAAAAGATGCTTATATTGTTGAATAGCTGATACATATTTTTTTTTCTGCTTTAACACCTTTGCCACTGTAGTCCGCATGTATTCCCGGACAGTTCAGGAAATTATTCCAATCATTTTGTTTCTATCATGAAATTACTCTAATAGAAAAGATCTTTTAAGGAAAGGTTCACTGGACATAGGAGATCGTGGTTGGGCAATCATGGAAAATCAGCCTTCGCCGATCATGTCAAAGAAAAGGCATCGATTTGGAACCATTAACAAAGTGATGACCACAGTCAAGGTAGAAACGGACCACAAGAGTATCCTGACCCACGAGGCACTGATTATCAGAAGACGTATTAGAGACCATCCGGACAAATTACTGAACAACCAGACTAGCTTCGAGAAGAACCCCCGTCATGGTGAAACATACTAAAATACATACAACAGAATGTAAAATACCATCATTATATTTTTTTGGAAAGGAGTTGTAGGACTGCCTCAGATAATCAAAACAGATATGCAGGCTGTTAAGATATAAGTTATAGTATATTTGACATCAGATATGCTTATAGGTTAAAGCAGTTGTTTGCTGGGTTTTTTTTGGTTTTTTATTTTTTTATGCAGCATTTATGAGAAATTTTTCATGTAGGAATTACATGAAATGCTTTTAATTTTGAAATAAAAATTTTAATTTAAACTTTCAATATATTGCCAGACCATTCATTTATTGCCACATCATTACATGCTGTTATTTCTAATAAGACAAGGTGATCATTAAATCTCTTTACCCAAAACATAAGGGGAGAGAAAGAGTTCAGCTGTGCAAAGAAGTGGAAGGAGGATATTTCAAACACTTCTGTGAACTCATCTTTTTAAGCATAAGACAGAAAATATTACACAAAAATTTCTGTAAAATTAAATTGTTCATTCAGACCTATTCAGCATTTTCTCAGTAAAGGGACTTAAATCACTCTATAATTTAAAAATATTCAGGAGCGGATCTGGAATTATTTTATAGCCACTGTTTAGCCACATTCATATTTTTTTGGCCACATTCAGAATTTTTAATCATCCGTGTAACACTCAAATTTTCGGCAACTTAAAAAAATTTTTTCCTGCTAAGACCAAACAAAAAAATCCCACAGAATTCAATTGTACTAGTAAGTAAATCTACTAAATTCATCAGATTTTTGAATAATTTTGGGTGTAAATAATATTCTCTAGCCCTAAGGCTTTTTTTTCTTTAGTTGACTTTTGTCTCTCATTGCTGAAGATTGCTACTTGGTAGCAGAAATATGTATCCAGTAATTCAGTTCTCCTTGTGGATTAGAGTTCCCCCTTTTTGGTTGTTCCATTCCACAGTTTTTGCTAAATTATTGTTCCTAGGAAAAGTTCAAGCATATCCCCATTGGCAATAGCGATTAGGGAAGATTATGGTGTAAACATTTTTTTTTCCGATACTAACATTCACCATTTCCATATTTTTGAGGCCACTGGTGATCAGCAGCACAATACACTGGTATTTAAAACATCAAAAAAAAAAATCATTATGCTTTAACTTATAAACGCCACAGCTTAAGTTTTTCAAAACTCAAACCACTAATTTAGCAAGTTTAAATAATTTTGAAATGTCTATTAATATACTCTGATTTGAAAGATGACTAACATATAATGGGAGGAAGTTTCAATATTACATTTTCTTCCTGAAAATTAAAAAAAAAAAAAAAAAAAAAAGTTCCACATGCCTTCAAGTGATTATATCAGTATTATATGGAAAAAGTTGTTTTTAAACACAAAATATTAATAATTAGCGAATCATATATAATACGCCAACATCCTGGAATCACTCGTTTTGCTAATATTTCATTAGTAGACCAATATGATGCTGAAATGATTATGTATCGTCAATTCTTAAAGGTAAATTCTACGGTCAACGAAAGGTAACAGTATCAATAATCACTCAGCATACATAAAGATTTTCAATCTGAACTCAAAATTAATAAAATACATGAAAGCTTATATTTATCCCTGCCACTGTGATCAAGACAGATGCTATTTTTATGGTAACAATGAAGTCATTGTGACTAGTGGAGTGCAAAGATTTTTGAAATCATGACATCACGCATTACAACAAGTTTTAGGGTTATCAGGGAAGCTACAGGGCATCACAATGAATTAGAACTACGAAAACATGAGCAATAGTAACAGTAGCGATCCTGATAACAATGAGAGTGATATACAAGGGTCGATAGCATGATTAAATGCTACTGCAACTATTGCGATACACACCAGTGTTCTCCCCAGCAAATTTTATCAGATGGATGGAACGATAAAATAGCTGGGAGGACAACAATTAAAAACAAATAAACACTATGAGGTATTGTGCAACTTTTTGTGTATTCAGTCGGGCGGCGCACCCCTTCAAAAGGGCCTGAGGAGAACCCTGCCCTTATGCATTTAAACTGTCGAAATGGGATCTCCTGGGTTTGTGGAGGTTTTCCCCGACGTGTACACATCCCTTATGACAGCAGATAGATCTACCACATTCCTTCAGTATTTAGCAAATGCCTGTCGCAGTTATTCAACATTCATTAGGCCCATTTAGAGTTGGAACAGTATCTAATTTTAATGAATTTCTTTTTTTAATTAACACCAGCTTAAAAACAGCAGAAGCATAGAAAATGCATGATAATTCCAAGTGAACTGAGAACTCTATGCTGTTTGCAGTTGAATATCAGTTTTCTCACTGGCAAATGCTAATCCATCGCTTAATCGATTCTGATTGTAGATATCTATGACATGTTAAGTTTTCAGAGTGTATATTTTCCCGGCAGCCGGGAGTTGTCTCTTATCGCTATTTTCACGGCGCTTCCACTTGCGCATGTGCGATCGGTGGTTGAATGCTTGAGAAAGTCCGAGGAATTCACTTCTCTCGCGAAGTCAGTCTTAGATTGAACTTCGAGAGGAAAGTACGGTACACATTATAAATTATCGCTACATTTTTCCTGCAAATGATTGAAGTCGTGCTAAAAAGAATTGAATTTCAAGACGTGAAATGATGGATAATTAAAAATAAAACGCGCTTTAGTTTTTCAAATCTTCCAACAGTTTTTTAATTTAAATTTAATCAACCTCACATCTATGTTTTTTCCATGCTTTATACATTTATACTTGCTGTATGTATCCATATATATCCATATTTAAACGTATTCATTTATATACAAATAAATCAAACGAAACACGCCAAAACAAATCAATCTAAGCAAACATCTTTATTTCAAAATAATGTATCTTTAATTTTTAATGAATTTTCATTAAAACTTCTTAAAATAAAATATTTAAATCAACAAATAAAAGTATCTATTGAATTTGATGAAGCCTTCAACGTTTTGGAAACTGAAATAGCGAACTGGGCACGGTTCTTCACCTGGAAAGCATTCAAGACGGATCGGAAAACATCGTACGACTCAAATTCAACGTTCTCCTCCATGGTTCCCCAGAAGATCTGACGACTAAAAAAAATCACGAATGATGGTCCTAATCATCTAAAAGCAGTATAACTTGCAAGCTGAACTTGTAGACTGCGCTCGAAAGTCTCAGATACACTCGCCAGGCACATGGGATGAAGAAGACATGTCTTCTTCATCCAAAGGCACGCACGCTTGTTCCCACCATCTCTCCCATTCCCCGCCATAGCGTATGCCCAAGCGGAAGTGCCGTGAAAATAGCGATAAGAGACAACACCCGGCTGCCGGGAAAATATACACTCCGTTAAGTTTTAATCAGATTTTCTATTTACACATCCAAACACACAACAATTTAAAACCAGTCTGGAATGAAAACAGCTTAGCAAAATCTTGCGATATGTATAATCGTGTCAGACTAGAATCGAAATGATGCTCACTCAGCAACAAAATTCAGGAGATGACATCACATTCCATGGATTCTTCTACAGTAGGGAAGGGGAGAATTTTCTTAATAAATTATTAGGATAAATTGAAAACTTCTGATAGCTATATACTATTTTACCCTTCATTAATGTTACGATGCAAAAAAAAAAATATATAGTCGAATTTTTCTGTGGAGTTTACCTTAATTTTTAAAGAGTATTTTGTTTAGTTTATGTACAAAAAAATTCTGGGCAGGGTTAAGACAATCGATCTTCATTCTTAAAAATTTGGAGGAATGGGTGCTATTGTTCATTTTAGCATCTAAGTTATCAACTTTAGTAGAAAAAATGACACTTAATAAACATTCATTGAAAAAAATCCGGGTAAAATATGAATGAAAACGATGTTAATGAAGAGTACTTTAAAGCTGATTGCCTATAAAGAGCACTTTAAAAGGGTTTTAACTTTTCTGAATTATAAAATATAATTTTTAAGATCAAAATGCATTAGAAATTACTCAGTGGAAAAACCGAATTGGGGTAAAAATTCCTTACTGTCAGATTAAGGAAAAAATGATTTACAAAATATCAGTTTATTCCCGTATCATATATCATGTTATGTGTACAAAAATGTTTTTGATAGTCATGTGAATATTAATTTTCGGTGGGCAGTATTATAATCAAATGGAAAATCTACACCAACACCTCCCTAAATAGCGAGTTATTCTCAGTTGAGGAATTTTTTGGAGAAAATTAAGGGTAAAACTCCCCCTCCCCATTTTAATATTTTAATTTTTTTTTTTAAACATGAAAGATTATCAATTTACAAATGAGAAATAAATGAATGATACTTTTTACTCGATAAGTCGTTTAGTTCAGACTTCATTTTCTTTGCTTAATTATGTGATACATTAAGAACGCTTAAAATTTTTTACGCATGATCAAACAGCAGTAGCAGTTACAATATCAACTACATGTTTCTTAAAACACTTCTAATAATTCTACATTAATGCTAATTGAAGTGACAAATACTAATAAACACTTCAATTTTGACAGCTTCATTTTGGGCAGTGAACTATGGCAATTATTTATTAACGCATCTGAAGCATTTCCATTCTAATTAGCCACTACCTTATGATGTTATGTACCTGAAGGTTCATTGTTTGAAAACTGTCCATATTGTGATCCAACAGATGAAGAATGTTCATTTTGCAATAACGGTTCTCGCTCTTCACTTTTTGTCTGCGCCATGATCAGAGGACTTAAATCACATGACGAGCGGCAAGTCGCTCGCCTTTTCTCTTCATCATAACTTCCGCTTTCTGCATGTTCCGGTTTGTAACTTTCGGTTTCAATTTATCTCATTCAACTCCCCGCAGAGCCGAATATTTTTTATCCGCTGGATTTGCCAGCCGGCTGGCAGAGACCATAGCCACTTATAAAGAAAACCATGTTCTTGACATCGCATGTTCTTTAGGTGGCTATGCAGAGACTATTTCGTCGGCTACGGGAAATATGACGTCATCACCTGGTGTCAATGCCAGCCGGCTGGCGAAGCCGCTAAGATAAAAAACCCGCTCCTGGAAACTTGTACTTCAGCTCCTTTGGAAATTTAAAAATGTTTATTTGAAAAGCTTATTAAAACTTGGAAAAATTACATGTTTATAAATATATTTGAACTTATCCATCACTCACCCGCTAAGAAATTAGCATTGCAATAAATTTGTGCATTCAAATGTAGAAAATAATTGAAATTTACGGGCTATAAGAATTCTTATAAAAATTGTGATCTTTTATTTAATTTAGTCTACAGTTATTAATTATTAACGTTGACGTAGCCAAGATTTATGTCGGGGAGGAGACGGGGGGGAGGTGCAAACCACTTAAAGGAGGTAAGTCAAATCATGGCCGTACCCAAGGGGGAGGGGATCTGAGGGGGCTGCACCTCCCCCCCGCCCGAAATTGACCACCTTGTCAACTAATTCTGTTACTTGATAATTACTTGGGGAACCCCTAAACACACATAAGCAGGATTGGGCCAGCCCCACTCCACCCCCACCCCTGAAAAAAAATTCTGTGTACGGCCCTAAGTCAAATGCATATGTGGAAAAGCCCATCCCTTGGCTACGCCCGTGCTTGTTTATTGGATTTTACCCACCTAATCTGCTAAAAAAATTAGCACTTCAATACACTTGTGTATTATGTTTTTAAATTATATTTTAAAAACTACAGTTCATGTTATAAAATTATTCAGTACCGGAAAAATGAACATGTCAGCCCATCTGTTTGTCTGTTTGGCCGTCTGTCCCCGATACCTGGCGGATGAAAAGTGGAAATACAGGATTGTTATTTAAGCGACTGCAACAAGAGCCGAGCCATTTTTAACCGCCCAAGGGGTTCTAAAGACTTCAGAAAATGGTACCGTGAATGCAAGGAAACAGTTTCAAAAGGTTTCATGATCGTGGCGGGATACAGCTATATCGGCAAGCTAACTACACAGAATTGAGTCAAAGGCCAAAGTTAACATAATGTACTATCAAACTAACGTTCTAACACCTATATTTACCCGTGACACCCCTGTTTGTATGGTAGAGAAATAAACAAAGTATGGCTGCACCAAGACAAGACGTCGAGTCACACGGCCGCATCAACTCGCCTGTTCCTGGAACCAGCCTGGAACGCATGCAAGAAGATACCGAAATCCGCTCTATACCATTCAGCGACATACCCGTCAATTCGCCCGGACGCATGGCTTATGGATTTTTGTGGCTTTTGGCCTACTTAAACGGGCCCTGGGAAAGAGACGACTAAGAACAGTGGAAGGTTTTTGGAAAGCGTATCAACAGGAGTGGTTACGAAATGATTCTGGTGTTTTGCGTTTCAGCCTTCTGCAGTGGAAACTGCGATGCAGGGCAATAGCAGCGATGAATGGCTACCAGATTGAATACACACGTTATTGGCGAAAGGTTTTTTTCATCTTTTCTGGCCCTCTGTAACTTGTTACCATAGATCCCCAACAACCCTCTGTATACTAACAAGGGGCATACACGTATAATTGAAGTTGTTGTATGAGCAACTTACATAATAGTTATATGAGCACTTATTTTTTGCGCGCAAGCATGCCTAGGAAGCGATAGCGTTGCTTTCAAGTGAAGTGGATTCGTGCGTATTGTTGAGTAGTGAAGAAAGAAGTTTAGAGCGCAATAATACACATAACAACGGAGTCTTTGTATGGCTATATGTGCTCAAGTTTTTTCGTTTACTCGGTTTATTTTGAAAGAAACAAAATTTAGCATTTTCTTATTTTGCAAGCATCAATAGTAGTTTTAGATGAGTAACGTATTTTAATTTGGTAGGAATCTGTGAGATACATATCTCGTGTAGTTCCTTTGTAAGTGCGAAAGGAAAGTTAAACATAGCTAGATTTGCACTTTATTATCTTCGTATTTTTCAATATAATCGGAAACACCAATTTATACTTTATTATCTTCGTATTTCTCAAATACGGAAACAAAAACTCAGATCAAAATCGTTTAAAGAATTAAACAAGAAACCCTATGGCACGTAGGATGACCTCACGAGTGATAATTCATAAAGAAGGACTCCCCTTCAGACCGGTAATAAATTGTGGAGGAGTCACTTTCTACAACATGGCAGCGAGAAGGATAAAATGCAACTATCCCGTCAACAACAGGTACGTTGTAAAAGACTCCGTCAGCATATTAAATACCTGAAAGAAGTTACAATAGAAGAACTTGAGAAGATGGTGTCACTAGATATAGTTAATTTGTACACTAATGTACCATTTAGAGAGACCATAAGCTTCATCGATGAGAACCTCAAGAATAACGGAACGGACCCGGACATACGGACGGACATCAACGACTTACTATGGATACTGCATGCGCAAAATTACTTCACGTTCAATAGAGAATTTTACGCAATACCAGACGGCGTGACGATGGAATCACCGACAAGTTCCATTATACCAGAAATATTCTTAAAGAACATAGAAGAATGCTGGGTGAATGACATGATTGAGGAGGGCACGATCTCGTTATACAGAAGTATGTAGATGACACGTTCATTAATTTCGACAGTAGAAAATGCAGTGAAGAAATGTTGCTGGCACGGTTCAATTCAATGCACCCCAACCTAAAGTACACCATGGAAGTTGAAGGGAACAAGGGGTTCAATTACTTGGGATTTCCGTGTGGAAAGAGGAAGAGGGACGAACGGACTGATCTTCAGCATTTACAGAAAGGAATCGACAATGGCCAACATACCTCGTACCCATCGGCGGATTTAAAGTAAAATGAATGAGGGGGCTAAGCCCCATCCACAGGTCGGTGGCGTCATACTCACCAGAGGGGGGGGGGGGGCTAATACAGTAATTAATAATCCGCCGATGCTCGTACCATAAGCATACCTTCTATGATTATGCTCGTTCTATATGATTCAGTACACCCAAAGACACAAAAGATTGCGGCGATAACACAACTTTAGAAGAGCGTTGACCTACCCTATAGAAGATGAGGCCCGTAGGATTGAGAAGTCAACTATCTTTGAATTGGCAAGATTGAACCAATTTCCTAGGAGGATCACCAACTTTATCCTCCAGGACGTAATGAGAGAAGAGCGAACCCACGAGGCGGACAATAACCACAGACCGAATGAATTCGCCACATTCATATTCACTGGAGAGAACATATACGCATATCAAGACAGTTGCAGAAAGAGGGTATAGGCGTGGCATTCCGAACATCCAACAATCCGGCATCTCAATCTGTATACGAGGGCAAGTCAAATGAAAGTGAGCCAATGCGAAAATATGACAAACGGAGTACTTTATTTAAAAGTAGCTCCATGAGCATTTAGACATTTGTCTCACTGACTAACGAGTCGCGTGATTCCCTTCTCATAAAACTCCTTGGGTTGCTGCTTCAAAATGTCTGTAACTGACTCCTTCACCTCATCGTCCGACACGAATCTGATTCCTTTGAGCTGTTTTTTCAATTGCCCGAAAATGTGGAAATCGCAAGGCGCGAGGTCGGGGCTGTATGGTGGATGTTGCAGCGCTTCCCACTTGAACCTTTCCAGTTTTTCCTTAACCACACTAGAGACGTGGGCCCGGTCTTGGATCGTCTTTGTCCTTCTTTGAACCGTTTGCTCCAATGCTTCACAGTGGCCAATGAAAAGCAATGTTCGCCGTACACGGCAGCCAGACTAACTTCGTATTGGCGAAAGTAGCATTTCTCTATAGATTAGAACATATACGAATCCTTTAATTTATTAGCATTCCTATTAAATAATCTTTCTTCAAAAACAATTGCCAACGCATTTCTGCGTAAGCATGTATCATTGATGGGATAAGTAGCTACTAGCTACTGTTAAAATTTGCCTTACACAAACTAACTATTGATAATATAAGGTGTAAGTAGTTACATGCCATATCTTAGCAGTGAAAGTTTCCAATAGTTTCATAATGGTATCATTAAAACACGAATCATGGAACCAATTTCAATTATCATTAATTTTACGTTATATTCATTCATGGCACATCATTCCAAGTCGTTTGATATATTACATGCCATATTTTAGCATTGCAAGTTCCAATGAATCATAATGGGTCCACGAAAAGCAGGTACCTTTTAACCGATTTCGACTATTAATAAATTTGTTATATTCATTCATGGCACATCATTCCAAGTCGTTTGATATATTACATGCCATATTTTAGCATAGAACGTTCCAATGAACCATAATGGGTCAATGAAAAGCAGGTACCTTTGAACCAATTTCGACAATCATTCATTTTACGTAATATTTATGCACGACACATCATTCCAAGTTGTTTTATATATTATATGCCAAATCTGAGCTTTGAAAGTTTCCCCTGAACCACACTGGTTCCATGAAACCACATACCATTGAACCTATGTCGACTGTCATTAATTTTACGTTAATATTCAATCATGACATGTTATTTCAAGCTGTTTGATATAATACATGCCATATCTTAGCATTGAAACTTTCCAGTGAACCATAATTGTACCACTAAACCACATACCCTTGAACCAGTTCTGACTGATATAGACCATCAAGGAAGACGATCACGTGTCTTCACTTAATTCACAAGCCTTTTCTCTGCTTTAGCTATAGAATCTTAAAGGGAGAACAGCATTTGGCAATGCACAGGCCATTTATACATGGAATTGTATAGTGAAAAACGTGGTCCCCTATATTATTTTTGACCTTTTGAACCGGAAGTAGTTGACCGACTTTTTCCACCAACGAAGTCAGTCTTCCGATTTCCGTAAGTTGTCAAATTGCGAAAACGGAAGTCAAAAATTCGGAAGCGTTCGAAAGCTAGAGCACCAACAGACAGACAGACGGACGGACAGACGGACGCACATTGTGAAAACATAAGTACCTATCGGTCCTAATAATGACGAAGAAAGAATGACGGTCCTAGCTGGAGAGCTTTTGTACAATTTTCAAAAACAGGAAGCAGTAAAGCTGGTCAGGGTTCTCACCAGCACGCATGTATCCATCTAATTTGGAAAAAAAATGAATGTCCTAGGTGTATTCAGATGAAAAGTTTCATTGTGTTTTATTATAATTTTGTGCGTTACTTGATATTTTCAACAGAATGGTTAGCTCTGAAATATCTAAATGTTAATTGACATCCAGATTTCTCAAATGATACGGGGATTATGAAGTTTTTGGAACCTTTAATAAATGATTTCAGGTAAGAACATATTTGTATTTGCGCAATCGGACTGTAGACTGTTGAAATTTAATAACCACTTTTTTTATTCCTGCAGATAAATAATGTGTCAAACATCACCCAGGCAATTCACAAAATAAACGAAAACTCTTAACTATTTTGGCTTTCTGATGATCCACGTTTATTATGACTTCCTGATGATTTTATTCCATCTCAGACGCACTTATCCTGACGACAAAGTCATTGGTATTAAGTATCTGTGAGTTTTCACATTTTACGAAAGATATTATTGCTCTTTCCATTTTTTTTCATGTAATATCTTTACCATATGCTTGCAGCAATAACTCAAGTTCTAATTTATTACTTTCATAAATATTTTAGTATTGTGTCATTTACTCAATTGCATTTTGCAAGTACTGTACTTACTTGAACAAGGTTTTCATTTTGTATTAATGATACATCTGAATGGAGATATCATTCAGCGCTTTCTTTCAACTGTTCATCAACTGATTGAACTGCCGATCAAGGCCCTGAATGAAAAGTCCCAGAACAGTCTAATATCGAAAAATACACGTCTTGTCAAAAAAAAAGAAAAAATACGTGTCAAACATTTTTGAATGCTATTTGATAGTGTCAAAATTAAAGCAAAAGTCCTCGTAGGGCATGGGGTGGGGGCAACTTTGAAATTTCAAATGGGAACCCCCAAATTTTCATTTGCAGATTCGGTTTCTACGAAAAAAATTACATTAATTTTACCTCCAAAATTTTTTTAAATCTTTTGCAAGTCCGAAAAAGTGAAACTAGTGCGAGAATCTCGAGAAGTCCGCTTCAAATAAAAAAACTATCCAATATTTTGTTTTTTGATTTCCGGAGACAAATTACTTTGAGTGCAGTACTCAGAATAATGGACAAGCATTTTTTCCCCTTAGATCTAAAGTGTCTTTCCGGAGACATTCGAATTACTTTTTTTGTGATTACAGCGCCATCTACCGTAAAAAACAATGATAAGAAATTGTGAGAATCTGGACCTACAATAAAAAATAGGGGTTCCCGTTTAAAATTTCAAAGTTGCCCCCGCCATCCCTGAAAAGGTGGTGAGAGCTAATTTTAGCACTATTAAATACATAGTTTTCAAAAAATATCGGATGCTTTTTTAATTTGAAGTGGACTTCTCGAGATATTCGCACTAGTTTGAGTTTTTTGCATTTACAGCGCCATGTACAATAGATTGGGGGGCGCCGTGGGCTAGGGGGCTTCCGCAGAGCAAACCAGCTCTGGAAGTTAAGCATCACCTAGCACGGCTAGCAAGTGGATGCATGACCATTCAGTGAAGCGAGTTCATACTCCTCCCTTCGTGCTTCGGAGGGCACGTTAAGCCGTCGGTCCCGGTTACTACTACCATCCACCTTGTAGCATTTGTAAAAAGCTGGCAGCAGCTCAAAAATGCATCTCCCAACCCGTCTAGTCAGCGTGGGAGATCAGACCAACCCCCCCACCCCCCACCGTGGGAGAGACCTATGCCCTGCAGTAGACTGAGACAGGCTGAATATTTATCCTTTTTATTTTTATCCTACAATAGATTAAAAAAAATTCCGTAGAATCCGAATCTGCAAAAAAAAAAAAAACATAAATAAAATTGGGGGTTCCCATTTGAAATATCAAAGCTGCCCCCTACCCTCCCACGAGGGGTGCAGGGGGCTAATTTTTGCACCATTAAATAGCTTTCAAAAATATTTGACACGTATTTTTTCTGACAAGACGTGTATTTTTCGAGATATTAAACTGTTTCGGGACCTTCTATTCACCCGGTACATTTTCAAAATGACTTAAAACCATAAAATACTTAATCATAGAGATGGCGCTAAATGCTCATGTAGGAACGAACTGGTGGCACCATAATTGGTATGCGAAACAAATTACTCAGCAAATCACCCTCGTATATACATGTACAAAAAGTCATGTCATAAATTTTTAAAAGATAAAGTTATGTTGTTTCTTTAGGTCTATGCCAATTTTAAGCGCAAACAGAGCTTATTAAGTAGCGAAAGAATGGAACTACCTATTATTTCGCAATGTCCGTCTGTCCCTTTCATAATTTCTGCATTTTCTGAGGTCGAAGATTGAAATTCGGAATGCTCATCTTTACTATGGGCATGTACATCTACACTATTTAGTTTGGTTTTGATTGGCCCAATGGAGTCGGAGTTTCGGAGGTGGGCGTTAGAGGGGACCAAAAGGTTACGTATATTTAAGTATATAAAGGAGTGAAATTCTGTATGCAGATTCCTTTAGGCAAGATCTACATTACTATGAAGTTTGGGCAAAATTGTCCCAATAGGGTCGGAGTTGTGGGGATGGCAGTCACTTGCTAGTTAGAACTATGGCAATGTATGGCTTGTAATATATCATTCGATTGGAAATGATGAGAAACGAAAGAAGATAGAGCTCTTTTTCATTTTCTAAATACTACGATCGAGAAAATTGATTAAAAAATAGGGGGGGGGGTTAAAAAGTGCAGGTAAAAGGGTAAAAATAGATGATCTCAGCGCTTCCGCTATTTTCCTATACCTCCCTCGGGAAGATAAATTTCTTGTTTATTTATAAAGTTCAAAGTCCAAACAGCCTATGTTTACTTTCTTTTCTGGGACAAATTATCTCATCTACGCTTACTTTTCTATAGTTTGAAGGATATCTGTAAGAATCCAGATGTCGTGTTAGATGTCTGGGTTTGGGTCAGGAGGTTGGCTGCTGGACGCTTGGAAGGACCACATTTTTGAGAGGACACACGGCAAGGAAGAGTGTGGACGTTGGCGTAGCTAAGGGGGGGGGGG
>JAHWFO010001255.1:1192469-1226458 GCA_023313115.1 Rhysida immarginata
CCTTCCATTTTGCGAGATTAAACTCGCAGGTCCCCCAAGATCTTGGAAAAATCGCGTAAAATTTTTTGGCCCCTGGATCTAAAACTTTTTACAAAATATAACATTTTAAAAAATGGTGTAGAGTACATATATATATTGAACAAAAAGTACATTACACAGGGTGTTTCTTGAAAGGTCTGTACAAACGTATACATATATTCCAGGGACCAAATTACGTGGAAAATGTTATATGAAAATGGGATTGAAAAAGTTTCTTTCTAAAGTTATAATGGTTTGAAGGTGTCTTGCAATTGATAAAATTAACGTTAAAGCATATAGGAGTTGCAAACTCTGTGACTGCTTTATGGTACAAGAAGACAGTACACTTCCTAAAGCAATCCTCAAAATGGCCACTGTTAGATTCCAGGGAAGCCTGTGCACGTCGCCGCACGGATTGGCGAACCCGATGGAACATACGATGGGCAGTCATAAAGTCATCACCATCAGCCAGAAGACTGAGAGATAGGGTGACGCTGCACGGTGGTGACGTTAGTCCTCCTCCGCATATGCACTTCTAAGAGCCACATACTTTTCCCAACAAAGGACGACTTGCTGGATGCCGCTCTTATAGAAGTTCTCCTTTTGGCTGTTGAGGAACTGCTCTACGGTAAAGATGACATCGTTGTCGTCTTGGAAATGTCGTCCACGAAGCGGGTTTTTCAGGCGAGAGAAGAGGAAGAAGTCGCTTGGGGCTAGGTCGGGTGGATACGGTGAATGGGGCAGTATTTCGAACAAAGCTCTGCCGCAACGTGCATGTTGTCATATGCGAAATGTGCTGACGCATTGTCGTTCAGAAGTCTGACCCTCTTTGGACAGCTTGCCTCGGCGCTTTGAAATATGCTCCTGTGATTGCCTGGTCTTTCCTTCGCAATTTGTGGCTCATCACAGATGGAGGGGTCTCCACTCCGAGGTTTGTCTTCCATGCTTGTGTCTTCCAGGAAACGTCAACGTCATTAGGCGACTGTCTCGTATGATGGGGCATTGTCATCATAAATGGCCACTAACTCCTCATGGATTTGTTTTGCGTTGTTCCTTTTGAAATGAAGGAACCTTATCACCGCTCACACCTCCAACTTTCCAACAGGCTGCGCCATATTACTTTCGACGCTCTGGCAATGTTTAGCGATACTGCACTAAATGCCATTTTGTATCCTTCAGCACTCGAGGGATGTCGCTTCCCAGTGGCACCCAGAGACAAATGAAGAAAGAGACTGGCAGTGACCTCCCCTCTAGTGGTGCCTTCACGCCGCCATTACGGGATTGGCAAGAAATGCTGATCGCCGGCGGCAATGCATGTGAATCAATCGCAAACAATTATTTTTTATAATATCTACCCAAGATATCAGGATGAATTTATTATGGGACGACCAGAAAAACTTGCTCTATAAAACAAATAATAATCATCCAAATCGGCCCTTCCGATAAAAAGTTATTTGGTGATAAATAAAGTTATTCTTAAACATAAATTTAAAAAAAAAGTTTAAATGGAAAAGGAGGTCGAGTTATATTAAACAATCAACTAGGAAAACTCTCCTTTATAATTATAATTTGAAAGTTAATAAAATAAAATATACAGTTCACTAATTATAATCCAAATTATTGTTGATTAATACGAGATGTACAAATTATAATCCCCCCTTCTAATAACTAACTGGACGAAATTACATCATGTTTTATTTCGAAAAGTCGATACATGTTTTATTTCGGCAACAAAATTATACAGCATTTTTTATTAAACATTAAGTTAATGACAAATTGATTGGCATTAAATTTACCAGGTTAAAATTGAGTGCAGGGCACAAAACATTAATTCATGTATAACTCTGATGAATATAATCATGAATCCATATCAGATGACGCATCTCAATATTATCCAATCCCTGATATTAAAATCTTGTCAAAATATTGTGATTTGGCAGGATTCATTTCTAGATCTGTAATTAAATCTATAATCTTCATTCAATGTAAAGAAGCGTTGAAAGAGCAATATCAGAGCTACATTACCACAGCCTTAATTTCATTGAGAAGAAAAATAAGGAGGCCTATCACACCATCGAAAGATGTAGTATACCTGTGCAAAATTTCAGAAAAAATCATTACGAGTGAATTTTATAATCTAGGAGAGCAAAGAGCAATAAAATTGAATATGCCTATCAAAATTCTAGCAAAAACATTACATTTTATAACCGAAAACAAAATTAATATTTTCACTAATATAACTCACCATTCATTTGAAATGAGTCCTTCTGACGATCATGTGCTTCGACTTATTAGACTTATTGTCATCACATACTGTAATATTCGATATCACCATGAAACCAAGCGACTGACAGAAAAAATAAGTGGAGAAAATATACGCAGTGTCTTATCACGACTTATTATATTTAAAAATCAATAAAGAATAAATCAATTTAAAAATTTTTGTGTGGCTGAAGCTATTTTCGAAATTCCATTGGTAATACTGTATGAAGAGGCTTCAAATTTACTTTTTATTTAGCAATACAAATGAAAATATTTATTAGGTATTAAGACTGATTAAGTTATAAGAATCAACTTTTTTAATAATAAAAATCAGTTAAGACTTAAAAAATAAATTCATCCTTCCTCTAGATTCATTTACTTTCACCATGGATGAAGAAATAACTTTGCTTCTTCAGTTTTCTTCATCTGTGCTTTCACTTGTCTCTGGCTAAGCCTCCATTATTACAATAACGATAGGAGTTGCGAGTTGTACGCGCTCTTTTAAAAATTCGTAAGGCATTGAATCAGCTATTGAAAGTCATTAAACATATACGTTATTGT
This sequence comes from Rhysida immarginata, assembly GCA_023313115.1. Classification (NCBI taxonomy): domain Eukaryota; kingdom Metazoa; phylum Arthropoda; class Chilopoda; order Scolopendromorpha; family Scolopendridae; genus Rhysida; species Rhysida immarginata. The sequence goes on from JAHWFO010001255.1 coordinate 1,195,311, forward strand.
TAGTTAATGCAATAAAGTTTTTTTAAAAAAAATCAGAAAACAGGTTACGCTTACCAATACCTCTTGAAGTCATCTACAATAACAGCTGAAATAACATTGAGAACATACGCCACTTTAGGTTTCTGCCATTCTCTTAATGGCGATCTCTGCACTTCCGGTGGCACCAGTAGCACTCAGCAAAATGAAAAGGGTACTGCCAGTCTCTTACGTTCATTTGTCTCTGGTGGCACCACACATTTTCAAAAGCAATCGTTCTTTCATGTTGATTTCAGTGACTGTAGGATCCAGTGACGAAGAGTTGCAACATCTGGTACTGGGGCAAAACAAACAAGTGTTTTCAAATCCCTTCCTCAAAGGCACGGGTACTTTGGCTGAAGATCCAAGAAGTGGCCAGCACTCACAATCCACTGCTGTCGCTCAGAGAATCATATTGGCCTTTCGTGGAGATCAATGCAAATTATTCATAATTGGTCATTTTTCTTCAAGGAGGTCACAGGGACTGTTCTAAAAACAGTTACCATCACCGGGGTGTGCTATGCAGCACTGTTACGGACCAGCATCATTCCAGAATTGTAAGAGCGACAAGCACTGCATAAAGTTATCTTTTTGCAAGGCGGTGCACCATATTGCTGCGCCTAGATAACGACTACTCTGCTCAAAATAAACAATACGTCACTCACCAATCTTCTCTTGAAAACCTTTCCGCGAAGACATTTTCACGCTACCCTAGCTTCACTGCTAAACACTTGGGGAAATCGCATTTGGGAATAATCTTGTCCTCAGTAGATAATTTCCGTAGGCATGGCCACCCAGATCACCCAGTCTGACGTCTTGTGATTTTAAGGCTTAAAGTCAAAAGTGTCCCGCGACCAACCCACATCATTGGCTTCATTGAAAGATTCCATCCGGCAACAAGGGTCTCTCATATTAAGAGAAAAGTTGCATTGAAATGTTGCCTAATGGTGTCTCGTTTGACAGCTGTGCAGAATGATGGATGGAACGTTGAACATTTGAAAGCCGATCTGATAATGTGCATAGTTTGATGTCTGTAGTCTGACAACGCCATCAGTTGGCCAAATAATTCTAGCACTAACTTTTTTTTCTGGGGGAAAAAAGAAATTCGACTTCATTTCAATCGTTTCTGTGCAAGGGGAATCTTTTTGATGAAAAATAGGAAAGAAAATTCCACAGTCTGGATTCGAACCAGGAACCTCGTTTCATGCCGCTGACACGCTAACCAATTGCGCCATCGCAGACATGAAAGTATTACACTATTTACATGTCCTTTGGGCTTAGTTAAAGAAGTTACCTAATCCACAGGCTGGGACTAAAGAATAGCACAAGATGGGTCCATGAGAGTTTAATCATACACCGTACCTCAGATGATAACTTAATGATGGAAAACAGGAAAGTAAATTCCACAGCCTGGATTCAAACCAGGAATAGCGCTATTCTTTAATGAATATTATGTATTAGGAAAGATAGTTCCAGCCTGTGGACTAGATAACTGCTCTAACCAAGTCCAAAGGACATGTAAATAGCATAATGCTTTTATGTCCGCAGTGGGGCAATTGGTTAGTGCGTTGGTGGAATACACTGGAGGGTCCTGGTTCGAACCAAGACTGGAATTTTCTTTCCTATTTTTCATCATTAATTTAACATCTGATGTATGGCATATGATGAAATCCTCACGGACCCGTCTTGAGCTATTCTTTAGAGAATCTTTTTATCTGCATTTGTGTGTGATAAAGTTTTTCCTGACTTTTAAAGTTTTTCCTGAGTTTTGGATCACCTTGTAGAATTGACATTCAACAAGTGCAATGCGTTTTCTTCATGCAGGATGGAAACAGTGCTTCCACTATCTGAAAAAAATACCAGCGAAATTAATTTGTCTGACGGACACAAAAGAGCTCATTCATGACTGTCAGAGTTTGGTCCTCGTGACTAGGTTGGCAGGGGCCCCCTGTACACAGGGATCCTAACTCAACTCGATTGTCACAGTTGAGAACAGAATAAAGAAAGGTGCGAGCTTTCCAGAAAACCGAAAATGAAATATCTTTATTAAAAGTTGATAAATAAATGTCTTTATTAAAAATGTCCTCGCATTTTCTCGACTTCCAATATTTGTATGCCTCTCAGCACGTATTATGCAGTGGAATTAACAGTTTAAGTAACAAGAAGTGAGGAGGCAAAATAATAAAGATGAAATAATATAATTTAATTCACAGAAACCAAATACATGTTTACAATTTTGAAGAAATTTTGAGACTGAATACCGAGATTACAATAAGATTAATTGAAATTCAAAATAACACTTTGAAGATAACTTGCTTCAATTTATAAATACCGGTATTGGTGAACCACTGGTTTCACGATAGGATGATTAAGCTCAGATCACAAAGTGTGGTTGGAAGAAGAACAAACATCTTTAAAAGAAGAAAAATTAAAGATTAATTGCAAAAAAACGAACTAATATATCGAATTTATAAACTTGAATATTTCATGCTGGTAGGAAATTCAGAACATAATTTTGCATACTTTCAAATAATCTTAAATATAATTGGCGTTAAATAATTTTAAGGATTATTGCTCCTAAAATCTTCATTGAAGAAATTTCTGAGTCCAAACGGGAATGCAATCACCGGCAAAAACAAATCCTCTATAATTAATTCCGAAGCAAAAAACTTGCAGATCAAAATAAAAATATCTCTTTAAGCAATAATTATACAACATAATGAATCGTTTTATGTGTTTGTGAAAATGAATATTTATCCGGAACCAATAAACAAACCAATAACCCTCCCTGGAAAAAAGTATGCCATTTGTTGGAAAAGCAGGGGATGCGTTGTATTTTGCATGAGAGGATCGAGACATACTAGCAGCAGAAAATTATGAAAAGGGTTAATAACTGCTTGATTTTTTAAGGAAACTATGGAACAGAATGAGCGCAGATTTGCAGATTGCTATCAGGAGTGCGGTGAAAAGTTTGACAGTTTGCAACTAGATTACAGCCGCTTGGTAGGAAACTTTTAGAACCAATTGATGGTGAAGGAAAAGTTGCAAATGCTAAGTGTTAGTACGCACTACAGCTGATTGATAATAGAATAAAGGACAGATTTCAGCAGGGATAACTATGAATTTGCAAAAGGGTATGATTTATCGAAGACTATTTCCTGCCATGTTAGAGGAAGAAATAGAGTTCGCAGAGGAGTTAGAAGAAGTGGAGCAGCGTTTAAAAAATAAACAAGTGATTCTGCATATAGTCGAAGACATGAATCGTGAAGAGGAGCTAGCAAACCGAATAAAGCAGCGAGTAAGCACAAATATACAAAGGATGCTAGAAAGAATGTTGGGTTGTAATGTAAGCGATAAAAAAAAGAATGAAGGTATGAGTCAAATGAGGGAGCCTGCTCCCAAAGAAGAAAAAAGATAATACCTTCAGATTCGTTGTGGATTATAGGAAATTGAACAAGGTCATTAAACCTGATATGTTTCCTTTACCGCCCATATCGGAGACCTTATCCCATCTGGGAGATGCCAAGGTTTTTAGTGTTCTGTGCACGAACCAGGGATGCTTTCAGCTTGGAATTACAGACAAAGAAAAGACTGGATTTACGATTCCCGGGGGTCGCTATCAATTTAAAGTCTTACCTATGGGTCTAGCAAATTCCCCAAGTATCTGGGAAAGAACAGCAGAACACATTATCAGGAAGGTTAAGGGCAAGTTTGCGTTAGTCTATTTAGATGACTTCTTGGTTTACAGCACCACCTATCGAAAGCATTTGGATTTTTGAATTTTTATTCAAAAGAATTAGAGAAGCTAATTTGAAAATGAAGCCAAAAAAATGCCAATTCATAAAGTTGGAAGTAAAATTCTTGAGACACCTTGTATCAAAGGAGGGTACAGCCCCTGATCAAGATAAAATTAAAGCCATAAGAGATTTACCCAGACCTAGAAACGTAAAGACCTTGCTGGTTACTACAGGAGGCATATTGACTCTTTCAGTAAAATAGCGAAACCATTGACGAACCTAACGCGAAAGGATGATGTGTTCAGTTGGGATGGAGATGCAGAGGATGCTTTTAATACCTCAAAATAAGCTTTGATTACCGCACCAGTTCTCCGAAGCCCGAATTTTTCTCTAGAGTTTATAGTCTCCACTGACGCAAGTGATAGTGCTTTGGGAGCGATTTTGTCACAAAAGTTTGAAGGGGAAGAGTGTCCCATAGCCTATGCTAGTAGATTGTTAAAGGGTAGTGAGGTCCACTACAGCACAACAGAAAAAGAATGCCTTGCTGTTGTGTTCGCTATTAAGCAATTTCGTGTATACCTATATGGGAGGCGTTTCTCGATTATTTGCGGCCACAGGCCAATTTAAGTGGTTATTCTCAATCAGAGATCCTACATCTAAATTAGCCAGATGGAATTTAATAATTCAAGAATTTGGCATTGAGATTGTTCATAAGCCTACCAGGTACATTCCAGTCAATGAAATAGCAGAATACAGTCCCTTGTCACTTGAAATAATTGCAGCCGAGCAAAGAAAGGAGGAGTAATTAAGCCCTATTATTAAGGCTCTGGAAAATAATGATGTTAGCCCTGAGAGAGCAGCCTCGCTCTCAGACTATTTTTTGGATAAGGAAAGTGTTCTTTTCCATGTGAAAAGGTCTCAATCGGGGAGAGAATGCTGAGAACAAATGGTTATCCCCAGAATTTATGTGCAACATGTGTTACATACCTTCTATTATCTGCCAGTTAGTGTTCATATAAAAGCCAAAAAGACGAAACAGAAGATTGACAAGCACTGTTATTGGAAAAACATGGTTCGAGATATCCAAGCTTATTGTAAAGAATGTGATACTTGTCAAAGAAATGCACCTCCTCTTAAAAGAAGAGAGCAGCCTTTACAGCTGTTCCTAGAGGTCAATCAGCCATTTCAGAGGGTCAGTGCGGACACTGTGGGACCATTGGTTACTGCTTAAAAGGAAATACGTGTATATTAGTTCTAGTCGACCACTTTACCAGATATGCGGAAATGGTTGCAATGGCAGACCAGAAAGCAGAAACAGTAGCGCGCATTAGTGGAAACAGTATTTAACGGACACGCATTACCTGTTCAATTATTGACAGATAGAGGAGCTAACTTTACTTCAGCTTTAATGCAGGAATTGTACAAATTGTTTGGTATGAAAAAGATTTTCACTACAGTGTTCCATCCTGCTAGTAATGGAGTCACAGAATGGCTAAACAAATTTCTTGTTCAGATGTTAAAGCGTTATACTGATACTCATCAACGAAATTGGGGCAAATTTTTGAGTTATATAACGCTAGCTTATAATACAAGCTACCACAGGGCAGTCCAGGAGAGTCCCTTTTTCCTGTTTTACAAAAGAGAGCTGCGGCTTCCTTTTGATATTTTGCTGGATCCTAAAAAGGTCTCTTATGATGTGGATGAAAATTTGAATAGAGAAACAGAATTGCATATACAGGATGCATATGAAGTCGCCAGTCGCGTATTGTAAGAGCAACAAGAGGAGCGAAAAACCTATCATGCTTCTCGAAATAAGCCATATCGTTTTGATGTCAGTGATAGGGTATACCTTCATATACCTAACATAAAGAAGGGCTTGACCAAAAAGTTAGCTGACCATTATGAGGGTCCGTATGAACTAATAAAGCATCTTTCCAACGTGAATTTCAGTATTAAGGAAATTGGTGGAAACAAACAGAAACTGATACATGCGAATCGAATAAAACCCACGTATGGGGCTGGAGGACCAAGGGAGAAATCCATAAGGGAAGGAGCGGATGTAAAAGAGAACGATGCAACTCATTTAATGCCCTCAGACAGCCCAACTCTGTGTGTGGATGAGATGTAACTTCCCTGGCCGGAGTTCAGAGATGAAACGCCTAGACAAGGGCCTGAAGCGGCTCAGCCCCAGAGGAGATGTGGAGATAGAGACAGACCTCCCCAAACTTATAATTTACATAGTCTAGGATCAGTAGAGGATGAAAGTTGGATAAGAGAATCCCCATGGGACTCATGAGTGGTCATCAAAACAGAAAATGCTAATTGGAATTTGGTGGAATGTGTAGAAACTCTACCAGGTTTTGATTCGGAATTCACAGGAATCGCAGGAAATATGGCGTTTGCGAGAAATGCTGGAAACGCTTTCCCAGGAAGTGCGGAGAATAGAGGAAATTCAGAAATTGTAGGAAAGTCGGGGCAAATAGAGATGGGTGACGCACATAAAAATATAGAACTCTGGAAGATAATTAGCCAATTTAGTAAGCAAATGGTGATATGGCAGAAATGCCCAATGTTGGTCAGAATTAAACTAAATTTGTTTAACAATTGTATATGGCTATTCTAGGATTTATTTTTAATATGAAAGTATTGTAGTTTCAATCTTATTATGAAATTTTCTGATCAGGTTATATGAATTAGGTATTCTTCAACTCATTAAGAATCTTCCAAAACGTTGATCTTATCTTTATGGTATTAAGATATACTGTTGGTCAATGTAAAAGATTTAGAAATTTGTCGTTCGAGCAACTTAAGAACGTGTTTAACAGTAAATAGATTCTTGGTTAAGGAAGTATAAAGTATTTAGCAATCATGAAGTTTAATCTGTGTACAATTATGAGAACGAATTTTGAACTTTCTGAAAAAATGGAAACGACTACCAAACTGTGTTGCTCTGATTTCTACTCATTTGGAAGTTTGTATCATTGTTATAGAACTTGGTATCAAGTTTGAAAATTGGTTGTTTGGATAAGGCGAGTTTCAGCAAATACCAGGATAAATTGGGAAAAATGTACTTAATTAATGATACCATTGAAAGTTTCCTTTTATTTGAATGTTTTCTAAGGATGGGTATTTCATAAAAAATGCCATGTGTAGACATTTGTCAGGTCTGAGTAAAATAGGAAACAGGTAACATAAATACTTTTTGTTGCTTTAACCATGGGAGATTAATATATAAACATAGTTGTATTGATGTTGGGTCATTATTAACTTTGAGTTAGTTGCTTGGGTTAGAATTATTATTCAATTTTTAATTTTTATAATTAAATGATGGCCAATTGTCATGAGTTTATACCTTAGCCTTGTTATGAATTGATGATTTAAAGAAACGGAGAAGGAGAGGTCTCCCTCGCCGCCGATGTTGTTTTCACCATTTCAGGTTGCAGAGAAGCACCTTCAGCTACTGAGACAGCTACAAAGACCACGTCATCGCACCTTCAACTACCAGTTCCACCACCTGCACCGGAGTGATGATTTTGAACATTTAAACTGCATTGGATGTCATCGAATAGTGAACTGTATAATTATTGTCGTGAGTACATCATCCAATCAGGTATTTTAAGGAGACTTGACTGTGAACTGAATGCTACATATTTACGAACTAATTAAACAGTATTACCTGGACCAGTGACTTTAATTATGAATCATTGTCAGTGATGTGATTTTGAACAGTTTTCTGAATGAACATTCTTAAATATAATCTCAATTATATTTCAAAAAAATCTTAGTGAACATTTCTTGATTAATGTAGACATTTGACGTTATTATTGTCTTTTCCATATGAACGTTTGAGATTTCCATTAAATGTTAAACAAGCTAATGTACTTCAGTGGAATATGATTCTATTATTTTCGGCTTCAGGAACTTATATGAACAGTAACTTTTAATTTGTGAATGAAATTACATGAATCAGTGAATTGAACTTTAAATGATTCTATCTGAACATTATTTGATTATCTATTTCAATTACAATGATTTACAATTGTTACAGATGAACATTCTTTGAATCAGTAATATGAACTGTTGGGAGATCTCTGAATTAAATTTAGTATCGCTATTAAATTTACATGATCTATTAAGTCAATGTTTACAATGTTGTTTAACTTAATGAGAGAATGTTAATTTCCCATCTATACCTTGAATAACTATAATTACAACTTATTCATTTGCAATTTATTTAATCACTATATTTTTGTGACTATGTATTATTTGTTATGGATTTAATAAACTGAATAAGAATGGGGTGAGAGAGAGAGAGGGAGAGACACGAGATTGCCCACTGATGGAAGCAAGAAGAAATCATCGTGGACGACAACCAGAGGTCAACGAACAACAGGTTTGGCTAAGCTTTGATGAATTCATTTTGAAACACCGTTATTAATTCAAAAAGTATTATCTAAGGATAATTCCTTTTCTGAAAAAGGGAGCAATGTGAGTCTTAGACTTTATTATAACACAATAATGAGTTTAGTCCAGCTCTTATCTAAGAAGCTACAGTCATGTGCGGATTTACCGTCTATTTGAAAGAGGAAGTTAGATTTATATTAACGTACAATTGCAACATTTATTATATTTTTATACATCGTTAGAAGTTATTTTTATTACATTTCTCGCCAGTTTTCAACGTTTAAATCAATTACATTCCTGAACTATTAGTATTATATGAAGATAATAGACTTTAGTAAACATAAGAAGCATTTAAAATTTATTCTAATACAATCAATTGTCAGTGAAGGAGTGGGTTTCCTTTCTTGTAAGAAGAGACAGACAATAAGAGCGGATATTTTTCCACCCCACCTTGGTGGAGCAACGTCAGACATCACTGGGAGCGGCATTCGCTTCTCTCCTCGGAGTCCAAGGTGCACGAACTGATTTTGGCTGTCACCTGAAATGATTGACATCTGTGAGGGAATGTTTTTCTCTTGTCTAAATGAATCTTAATATTAAAATTAATCCAAAAAAAACATACGTCATCATTATGTAATTAAGAATAGCAATTTGGGACGTTCTGAAGTGAGAAACTTTGGTGAGAAGAAATAGTCAGTTGCTCGCCAAATGTTGAGAAGAGTAGTGGTCAGTTGGCTGCCAGATGCGGAGAGACAAGTCAAGTTGCCACCCAGATGTTGAAGTGAATGGAAGAGTTGCCCGTTCAATTGATGATGAATAGTCGCCTTACTAATCAGTTAGAAACGTGAAGACTAAATGCTGACATGAGAGGTTCCTGAACAGTGTTCAGATGAGAATGAACAGAAGGCCAGTTCTATGCATTGCTAGTTTTGAAGCCGCCTGAGTCCAAAAGCCTGATGTGCCACCTTTGTTGTTCCATGAATGAGGAGAAGAACCGAGCGCAGTCCGAACCAGCAACAAAAGCCATTCCGAGGGCCATGCCTAGATCAATGCCGGGATCTAGACGAGATTCACGGCCACTTGCTTAGCCATCGTCCGCCGAGCCAACAAAGGTCCAAAGGTAATCTCATGGCAATCCTTTCTATCTCTCATGGCCATCAATTATTATTATAATATTTAAAGGGTGTTTAATGTTTAATTTGTTCCCTATCACATAAATAAAAGAGTTAAAGCAATAAGAGAGTTAACAGAAAATAAGTTATTATATCTTAAGAGGATAAAAAGGGTCTAATTCTTATAAGCTAAGGTTCACCTAACCCAATGCCGTTTCCAGCCGGACCTGTGAGCCGGAAAAAATCTTAATTTTGTGTGGAGCACCGGGCTGATTGGAGAGCTGAACCCCACTGTATTTAACCAACTGTATTTTCTCTCTTGGTATTTTGAGCCACGATTATTTTGCCATTTCCAATTGATCCACAGGCCCCACAGCTTTGTCCGGAAGCCCTAACCCTCCTTTTTTTAAAGGGGATAAATAAAAACTCTGCATGTAATGGGTGTCTTTGGATATTGAGTCCCCACACAAAGTTCTCAATAGTACTATGCTTCTTCTGAAGATCCTTTTGTGGTGTCATGGTAAATAGGCATTTTGAAGTAAGTAGAGACATGACGTGGGTGATAACGAACCTCGCCTTGACAAACATCAAGGTGGAAAATCGAAAGTTTTGTGAAGGTGTGAAATGCACTTCACTATTACTTGTTGTCAATGAACAGAGTCTATAGTTCGGGAAAATGAGAGCATATAGCCTAACACTGTCATCTGGCCACTCCAGGAGATCGTGTATAAATTTAGTTGTTCAGCCAGTGTCCTAAGGCGATACAATTAGATTTAATGAGTTTAATTGTGCTACCTGTCGAGGCGCTGAACTGCTCAAAAGTCCACCAGTATATGTCATAAGTGTATGCATCCGATGCAAAGAGCACTACATCGTCTGCACAAGCCAGTGCTCTGAAGGAAATGGATGCTGCTGGCAAATCATATCCCTGAACATGTGGATAGCGATTGAGATTTTGAGGTTTTGGTTCTAGATACAGGAGGTACAGAAGAGGAGAGAGTGGATATGCCTGTCTGGCACCCTTTAACAGTTCAAAAGTGGAAGACGAAAAACCTTTAACACATACAATGAAACGACTGAGGTGTACCATGCAGCTGTGGTGTTGGCAAAAGTCCGAAGACACATTGAACAGGTAAATGTGGTTAACCTTCCAACCAGCAAAAGCAATGAAACCACAAATCCACATAGCATAATTTTTAATACCTCAGATGTACATTTCGGGGTCTACGGTCCCTTCATCAGTGAGTCACTCATTGCTGGTTGATAGTTGTGTCCACAGTTTCTTGGCTCATTTTCACCTGTGTGGTTAACCTTGTCAAATGCCTTTCCTTGGTCGAAATTTAACACTACCAGAGATTGTTGACGGACTCTGGCTTCTTCTATAACGCACTGATCGTAATCAAATTGTCCGACATCCTGCGCGATGATATAGAACATGATTGACTGGGATCAAAGAACTTGGTAGCAAACATTTTTAATCTATTTTGGAAGACCTTATACGGTAAGACCTTTTGGAAGAGTTATGGGTCTCCACTGGGTCACACACGCAAAGTCTGGTGTCTTTGGCACCAATATGATTTTTTTGATGGTAAATTTCTGTGTGATGGAAAATGGATCTGTTATTATTGAATCGAATACTCGAACAAGAAAAGACCCAAGAAGATCCCAAGTCTTGATGTAAGACGAATATGGGAAGCTGTCTATACCTGAACTGGATTGTAGACGACCGCCCGCAGACCGCAACCTCTTAGCTTCGTCTTCGGTGGCAGATCTTGTTATAATGGCATCTACTTCATCAGCAAAAGGTGGAAATCTTCTTCCTAACACTTTGTGGCATCTGACGGGAAAACTGGATTATCAAAGAAAGATGAAAAGTGCGCGTGGAAAACTGATAAGATGTCGGAGTGAGATTCGACCACTCCACTATCCTGAACTAGATGTCGCCATCGTTTGGCATTGGCACGTGGACGCTCCTCTGCAAAGGTTGCTGATGACTTATGGTGGATGTCAGACATCCAGGAAAGTTTGGCCCCAAGTGCCGCGCCCGATGGCTTTCAGATCATCAAGGCATTTATTTCGCTTTTAGTTTGGCGAAAATCAGCAGCGTACTCCTCTCATGGCGTGGAGTTCTGAAGACGTCTTACGCTCATATTCAGAATGAGCACTCATGCTCACACCCTTGCTATTACTTGCATGAGCGTAAGCAAGAGCAATAGTAACAGCATATGCTCATTTGCTTACTTAGTATGCTTACTTATACTATCGCCCCTTTGAGCGTTGAGTGGTAGCATATGCAATGGTATGGAGCGAAGAGAAATCCTGGCAAAAGTATCCAATAAACACGTTTGTTTTCATGATAATGGTTCATCTGCCAGTAATAAGTTTCCTGGATTTTCATCATGCTTCGTTTTTGGAATGAAATATTTTGAATGATAATTCGCTATTTTGTGAATGTTAAAATGCATTTTTCAAAAAAAAAAATGAATTGGCAGGATTGAAAATGTATTTTGTAGAACCGAAATGTATTTTTCAAAATAAAATGCTGCTAAAGAAATATAAAACAAAATATAGGTGAAATGCAGTTTTTTTGTGAATGCTTTATTGGATTTTTCACAATTAAAAAAAAAGCATTTTGTAAAATTAAAACTGCGGCTTGTGAATAAAGAATGCGACTGGAGGGATATTTTTTATCCCTTTTTAAAAAAAAAAAACAATGTGTATCTTCACTTTTTATATTCTTCTTTAAGCCCCCGTTTTTATACCACACTTTATCCTCTACTTTTATTCCACTTTTAAGGAGTCAATTTCCTTAAATGTGAGGAATAAAAATTGAGAGGTAAAAAAGGGGATAGAAAGCAGCAGATAAATGTAAAGATAAAAAGTGGTGGGATAAAATTTAAGTGTAAAAGTGGAAAATAAAAGTGATCATAAAATGTGGGGTTAGAGAGTAGAAAATGAAAAATGGAGATATACGTTGAGGATAAAAAATAAGTTAACCATGGAGATAAAATATTCTGAGGCCGTATTCAGAATGAGCGCTCATGCTCACACGCTTGCTCTAACAAGAACAGTTGTAAGAATGTGAGTAAGAGCATGAGCTTAAGTAAGACCGTCCTCTAATTCAGAATGCCTGCTTCACAGATTTAGCATAAGTGGTCGCTTGTCTTTTGACCACAATTGAGTACGACTGCTGAGTAGGGTTGGGGAAGTTCGCTCAATGCTCAATTTGACGACGCCAATAAGCTTCATGCCGTGCATTTAATGGATATACTCGTTAGGGAGAAGTAAGAAATGAACAGTTACAGCTTTTAGCGAATTAAAAAAACACTTGCAAAATAAAAAAAATGTTTTTTGTGAAATATAAAAAGCAGCTTGTAGAATTTTCAAATTTAATTGAGTAAGCGAAAATTGTGCTACTATACAGGGTGGTCGATTTCAGTGATGATATTGAAATGTCTCACAAACTACGCATTGGATCAAAAAAGTTTGGAATGAAATATATTCGTCTCGAAGGGGCCTATTCAGTGATACCAGAATTGACCCAACACCCCCTAGGAGCAGGTGGGGGTTACAAAGAAATCTTAAAAGGGAACCTCCTGTCTTTTATTGTAGATTTGGTTTCTCCAGAACAAAGTATATTAATATGACCTACAATTGATGAAGAGTACACAAACGTTAAAAAACGGGAATATCTCAAGAAATATACGTCTGATCAAAAATATCATAAAATACGTGTTCAATATTTTTTAAAACAGCTATCCAACGACTCCCCAAAAATTGACCCTCCCCCCCCACTCTCAGGGGGAAGGGGGATAAATTGAAATCTTATATCAGAATGTTCAATTTTGGCGCACTTTGCAGAGTTGGGCAAATCGCATTATTAATGAGGGTATTAAAAAGTTGGAAACTCGTTGGTCTATATGTATTGAATTGCAAGGTGCTTAGATGGAAAAATTTTTAAAAATCTAAAAAATCCTGTGTTTTCTTTTTTTCGTATTTAAGAAACTACAACCAATTTTGAAACAAATCAACAAACACCAACCAACTTTGGCTCAAAAACGTTAGAAAACACGGGGTAAACGGAAATATCTTTAGCAAAATCGTTTTCTTAATGTAGAATCAGATTTGTTGACATAAAAATTAGGGGTTATAATTTAAGATTTCAATGTAGCCCAAGCCCCACCCCCTGTAGGGGAGGTGGGGGCGAAAGGATATTGGTGTCATGTGATAGCTTTTTTAAAGACATTGAACACATATTTTTGATCCGACGTGTATTCTTAGAGATATTCCGAACGCTCGTGAGTAACTCGATTTTTGTCGATTACAGCACTGTCTTTGAAAAAAGTGATATCAATTGTAGCTCAAATTAATGCATTTTTTCCTGGAGAATCCAAATCGGCAATAAAAAATGCGGGTTCTTTTTTAAGATTTATCTGTTAAATTTCTCGGGGTCAATACTGGTATCATTGGATAGGCCCCTTCGAGACGATCGAATTTCATTCCAAATGTTTTTGATCCAATGCATAGTTTTCAAGATTTTCAATGCATGGTCTTCACTTAACTCGGCCACCCTGTATATAGTAGCAGATTAAGATGTCAACTTTTTGTGTAGCGGTCCGGAAAACCAACTTTTTAGCGACAGATAACTCGGAATTTGCATAAGAAATTATACTGAAAATATACAGTATGCTGTTAGTGTGTTGACATTTCGCTAAGTTTTATCTTTACTTTCCGTAAGTATTAACGAATCCTGAATTAATATGAGCCGTAATATACTAAAATAAACATACAGGGGTTGGCAAAAATAATATGAACACCTTTGATTTTAGATTTTCTGTCGAATGTCTAGAAAAAAACTTGATGAATTATCCTGAAACTTCAGGGGTGTAAAGAGCATGTATTTCAGCGATAGGCAAATAGGGGACCAGCAACAAACTGAACAAAATATAATGTTTGGATCATCCTGTAAAAAATAATGCTTGAAATGCGTTGTAGCTGAAGCATATGCTTATGAGGCTTCTTTTATTTATTTCTGTTCTCTTGTATATTTACGGAGTTATAAAGGTTTCTTTAAAAAAACATCGAAATGTTTTCGTAAGCTTTTTGTTTATAACATGCAGTTATTTCAACCCAATGCAATGCCATTTTCAGAAAACATGACAAATTACATTAGAGACAACACCCTGCAATCAGAATATAAAAACATTAAATATTGGATGAAATATGAGCATTTTTACTAATGTTTTAATAATGTTTAACTGCGCATTCGCAAGCGTTACTAAAATGTCCTTTGCATAATTAATTAGCCAAATGTATAGAGTTACTCTTCTAGAAAACCCCAAGCAAATATCGTGAAAATTCAGAAAGATATCGTCGATAGAATAAGTTGAATTTAAGTTGTTCTCAAAAATAAACAAGACGAAATTTTTATTTTTGGACCGGACACCAGTATCAACTTATCCTTACGCTGATATGAAGTCAATGTGCCGTTGCCCCACCTTTCGCTCTTATGACCGCCTCTTTCGCTCTTATGACCCTAACAATTTGGAGAAAGGCTCCTCTTTGCCTTCAGGACAAAACCTTCGCTGAAATATATGAGGTGTAACATGCTCTTTACACCCTGAAGTTTCAGGATAATTCATCAAGTATTTTTCTAGATATTCCACAGAATGTCTAAAATCAAAGGTGTTTATATTTTGTCCAACCCCTGTATACCAAAATATCAATCAAATGTAATAAAGATATGAGCAATACTTCGTGCGCTGACTGAACGTGAATCATCTTTGTTGAATCTATTAAAGGATTCTTAACTTACTATAATTATTGTTAATAGTCAAATTTATATAAATGTCTCAGATACCTTTGAGTTGGATGCACTTCACTGATCACTGAATGTCTCACATTAATTCTACCAGAGAATGATTGACGATATCTTTTATGATCATTGATAATTTACACAGACATGCGGATCTTGAATTCCGTCGTTCAATGCAACACTCACTTAATTACTCGAAACCGGACTCCTATGGTCACTTGCAGCACTCGTAGACGCTGTTTAGTAGATGAATCAGTCCCTTGTTGTTTGTCAATGCCGAATCTGACTGATCAACTGACCTGTGATTTGTACGTCGCTTGTTGCTCTCCATTGATTACGACAATGCTTGCTTCCATTGCTGATCACATCATCACAAATATGCATTTCAGGAACAGTATAGCTTACCATCCTGGAATTTTTCTGTCTTCTGTATGCTGACACATGCCTTTTATTTGCTTTTCTTCATTAAAGTGAATGTTATTATGGTAATTTTTGGTAATTTCTTGAATTGCATGTTCAATATTCAAATGACTTTGTGAAGTGCATAGGAAGGAAACTAATAAATTCAACATGTGATTGTTGGTGATCCGTTCATCGGATTTTGGAAATTTTTGTTTGTTTTTTTTTTGGAATTCCATGAGGAACAAGTCTTTAATTGGAATTTTTCGTGTATCTGTTACGGTTTTTAAGATAAGATTTGAAGGTGTCCTAATTTGCATATTTGGGATAATGAAAAGTGCACCATGGGATAGGTCACCCACAAATTCAGTAGATTCATCGAAATTGTCATATTTGCTTCGGTTACGAAATTAAAAGGGGGCTCATTTTTGTATCCACCCTGTATAATAATGAAAAACGATAAAAATAAATAAAAAAGACTAAAAGGAGAAGAACGATGAAATCTTTCATCCTGGCCTCAAGGACATCTTCATCTGGCTTTGGTTCAAGGGCCCTTCTCTTTTTTCTGGGCTTTTGGTGGTGTTCATTGTCAGACAAGAGTTATGCTTTAGCACGGGTAAAAAATTCGCAGAGTCATTCACTGCAATGTAAACTTCCTTGCAGACACCGAATATAGAATACCGCATCCAACTAACTACGGATTTTAAACATTTCATCAGCTGTTTTGCTTGCTTCATCAAATTAGCAATCAAATACTTGAATGAAATTTTGTTTTAAGCAAGCTATACCCACTTCATTTTACAAAAATTAGAGACACCCCTTATTTGAAAGTAAACCAGTCCGAAAGTGACGTAGAGTGATGTAACAACGCAGAGCTGCTTATACAGGGCGAGTCAAAAGTCTGTTACCCCCTTCCTATCTTGAATGAATAGGAACTTGAGGGTGCTCTATTTGATGGAGCACCTTTCAACATCTCAAATATGCAAATTAGGACACATCCAAATTCTATCGTAAAACCGTAATAGATACACAAAAAATTCCAATTGCACATTTGTTCAGCAGCAAATTCCAAACAAACAAACAAAAAAAATCACTAAAATCCGATGAGCGGATCACCTACAATCCTCATTGTAAGCTCTGCAATATTAAAAACCTTGATTCCTGTGAAGATTGAGACAAAGGATGAGTGGCCATAGGAAGAAACAACAGCAACAGAGTCTAAAGATCCTGGGTTCAAGTCTCGGAAGTAACCACCGAGTGTTTTTTTTCCTGAATACCATTTGCCAAGCATGCAAATTATTTCATGCACCATCCTCATCCTGTTCTGGGAAGTTCCACAATTTACCATAAAGTCACCAGTTTCCTGTGCAATTGGTATAAAAAGGCACGTTGAAGCTGAGAAAAATTCAGACTAAAGCTCTTGCTGAGGCACAGTACACTAACCGGGATATGATCAACATAGTCCTCTGCTTTGGTTCTCCACATTGGAGGCGAGGCAAACTTATCATGCAACAACCAGGCTGTATCAAGAAAGATACCCCAACCAACGCCAACCATCACGTCAAGCAATCAGACAAATTGTACAACGATTTCTGGATACAGGAACTGTCCAACAGCGTCAGCGTCAAGATCGACCAAGGACACGCACTACTGAGGAAACCACAGTAGCAGTCCTGGCATCCATCGCTGCAAACCCTATCAACAGCTGGCTGTTCCCAAGTACTGTCACAAGGATCCTGCATGCAAATCATTTCCACCCGTATTATGTACACTGCCACCAGGAGCTATTGACAGCCGATTACATCAGTCGCATCACCTTCTGCAACTGGCT
Source organism: Rhysida immarginata (assembly GCA_023313115.1). Classification (NCBI taxonomy): domain Eukaryota; kingdom Metazoa; phylum Arthropoda; class Chilopoda; order Scolopendromorpha; family Scolopendridae; genus Rhysida; species Rhysida immarginata. Next base: position 1,212,624 of record JAHWFO010001255.1, read on the forward strand.
TCTCTGTCACCTAGATGATGATCCAAACTTCGCGAATGAGGTGCTGTGGACCAATGAAGCCCAGTTTTCCCGGGATGGAGTCGTCAATAAGCACAATCTTCATTACTGGGCAGAAGAAAACCTTCGATGGCTGCGAGAAGCAACATATATCAAGTGAACTGGAAGATATATGTGTGGTGTGGGCTGTACAATGGCTCCATTGTGGGACCATACTTTTACGAGGGAACTCTCACAACAGAACGCTACAGGGATGAGATCCTATGTGGCATAGTAGCAGATTTTGTTGATCCTCTGGGACTAGCCTCTTATCAGCACATGTGGTATTAGCATGACGGCGCTCCAGCACATTTTGGATTACATGCACGTGGACATCTGAGATATATAGAGATCGATGGATTGGCCGAGGAGGACCAGTTCAGTGGCCGCCACGCTCGCCAGATCTGACGTCACTTGATTTTTTCTTGTAGGACCACATCAAGGACAAAGTTTATTCCACAGCCTACCTCGCAAGAGGATCTGCAACAACGAATTCAGGAAGCATGCAGGGCAATAACACCGGCCACGTTTGTTGATGTGATGGCATCGTTGAAATGTCATGCGGAATTATGCTATGGTGCAAGTGGACATCACATTGAACACTATCTGGTTGATTGATGGAAAGACCTACTTTATATCAGATGACCGTTTGTAAGAAACAAACAGTGGAAGAGCCAATTGTCCTGTTGCAGAGCTTGCAAGTACGATTGTGAGTGATCCGCTCATCGGATTTTGGTGAACTTTTTTTTGTTTTGTTTGGAATTTTGCTGTCGAACAAATGTGCAATTGGAATTTTTTGTGTATCTCTTACGGTTTTCGAGATAGAATTTGGATGTGTCCTAATTTGCATATTTGAGATGATGAAAGGTGCTCCATCAGATAGAGAACCCTCAAGTTTATATTCATTCCCTATATTGGAATTTGCGTAACTACATTGGTATTCAATAAAGGAAGGGGGTAACAGATTTTTGACTCACCCTGTATAAGGAAAGCTCAGCTTCGGACGACGTAGTTATCACGGAAGTTAATGTCAAACTAGGTAAGACGAAAGATTTAAGTGAGTTTGAAAGAGGGATGATCGTCGGTGAAAGAAGAGCTGGTGCTAGTATCTATGAAACGACGACTCTTTTAGGATTTTCTCGCCCAACAGTATCTCTGGTGTTTAGAGAGTGGCAGTTGAGAAAAAAAAACTTCAAGCGATAAAGACTATTCTGGTCTAAAAAAGCTGATGAACGAGAGAGGTGAAAGGCGAGTAGCAAGCATAGTCCGCAGCAACAGAAGGGCAACAACACGGCAAATTACAGCTGCATTCAATGCAGGTGCATCACAAAGCATATCCTAACGCACAACAAAACGGGCTTTGCAAAGGATGGGCTTTAGCAGCAGGAGACCATCAAGAGTGTCCTTGGTATCACAGGACAATAGAAAAAGACGCCTGTGGGCCCAGGAACGATGTAATTGGTCTTTTGAGGATCTGTGGACAAAACTCTGAACAGCGCAGCTTACCTCAACGTCGTTGCCGATAACATGCACTCGTCTATGGCTATGATATTCCCTTCTGGAGATGGTCACTTTCAGCAGGACAATGCACCTTACCACCGGCTCGATCGGCCACAAATTGATTTGAGGAACATCAATCAGAGTTTAGTCTGCTTCCATGGTCAGCTTAGTTCCCTGACGGTCTATTGAGCATTTGTGGGACGAAGTCGAAAGATCACTTTAAAGCTTGGAAATACCAGCATCTAATCTGACCCAAATTAGAGGCCATTATGTCAGCATGGGCCAACGGTATTCCTCAGCAACGGTATCAGCATCTTGTTGAGTCCATGCCAAGAAGAATATCGGCTGTGATCAGAGCTAAAGGTGGACTAACTCGTTATTACAGGGTGTCTCTAATTTTTTGGCCATTCAGTGTACAATGATGAAAGTAATTGACGCAATTTCACAACTTCTATCGTCACATTCGAAATCTCGAGTTTAAAAATATTAAATGCCAGCCCTTCTTTACTGACTCACTTTTATTTCATTGGTGAAATAATGGACGACATGGCTATAATCTTCAGAATTTTTCAGACTATTTGAAGGTCTCTCTCTCTCATTGAAAGCAGCTTCTCTAAAAAAGCAGTTTCTATATACCGCATTTCAAAATGATTTGAACAGCTTCAATTCATTTCATAAATTGTCAAAACAAGATACACTTATGTGTGGTCAAAACTTTACGGATACCTGCGATTTTGCATTGTAACCATGATTTCACGAAAATAATATGGCGTTGAACTTCATCTGTTTTATTACGGCTTCTACTCTCCGAGGAAGACTTACCACCACATTATGGTAGACAGCTTCAGGAAGTTACTTCCACTCTCGCCGAAGAGCGTTGATGAGTTCAGTCACAGACGTTTGGGGATATGGCCTAACCCGTAGTCGTCGCTCCAATTCATCCCAGAGTAGTTCAGTAGATTTATGTCGGGATTCTGTGCAGGTCAATCCATTTCTTCAACTGCTATGTTCTCAATCCATTCCTCCACACACTTTTTTATGACAAGGAGCATTCTTCTTTTCTTGTGTAGGAATGGAATAGTTACAAGCTGTTGCCACAATGTTGACTGCGAAGAATTGTTGAGAGCTGCTGCCAATCCAAACCATGCAAATGAGCTGTATATGAGGGGCATTGTTAAAGTAAGGCCCGTTTTGTAATAAAAACAAAACTACCATATATATTTTCAAAATTTATTTTTTTACCACTTTGTACATACTTTTAACTAAATTTCTACATAGTTTCCAAGTTTATTTAAACGCTTGTCATAGCGCTCAATGACCTTCTGCATGCCCACTTCATATAAGTCTGCCGCCTGTGAGGAAAGCCACGCAGTTTTCACGTCTTCATCGTCGCTGAAACACAGCTGCTGAGAAACTCCTTTAGGTACCAGAACAGGTGGTAGTCACTGGATGCGAGACTGTAAGGAGGGGTGGTCAAGTTTTTCCCAACCAGAAGATCTCATTAGAGCTTGCGTTTGAGCTGTGTGGCCGTGGATTCTCGTGGACCAGTCACACAACGGATCTATTGCATTAGATCCTTACACCTTACTGATATGGCAGTGCATATCCACTGCTGTCATGTTTCTTGCTGTCAAAAACGGATAACTGACCGTATTTCGCAGCCGGTGGCAACCTTAAGAATCTTAAAAAGTTTAATGACACAGCATGAGGTAGACACACTAATGCCACGGCTATAAATGGTATCTGCCTCTTCATAAGAGATGCTACGAATTTGTGCGCATGTGAACTGCTACGAGCGTGCGAGATTTCCAAAGATATTTAATAACGGACCTTACTTAAAAAATACCCCTCGTACAATGATACAGCCTCTTCCAAAGTTCAGAGTGGGTACCACTCAAAGTCGATCTTCTAATTGCCAGAATATGTACCGAGATTCTTTGCTCCATTAAGACATGTACCGAGATTCCATTGTTCCATGATGCAGTTTCGATGAGCTGCACATCATTCTAAACGTCGCTTCACATTGATTCTACTCATGTGGGGTTTAAGAGCAGCAACACAGCTAGGAAAACCGAGTGTCCTCCGTTTTGTACTGGCGGTATAGTAGTGGCATTTCGAAATTCATTTGTCTGTCATTTTCTTTTGCCTACCACTTAGAGATTTCATTGACGTTGCTTCTTGAAAAGAATATCACTTACAGTTGAACGGGGCATTTGTAGAATGACAGAAATCTCTCATACAAACGTAATGCAAATGTGACATCCTATGATGGTATCTCGTTGGAATTCACCGAGCTCTGATGAGCGCCAATATGAATCATAAATGAATCCAGTAAGGCATGTTCTCTTTATATTACCTTAGACATCATAGAAGTTTAAATAAGGACAGTGTACTATTGTTTTGGAGGGATGTCCGGAAAGTTTTGATAACACAGTGTAGATTCCACACAAAAGTAATGGAACTGTCCATTTTTATTTCTCAATGGTAATATGAAGCTGAAAGCTGGCCAGTCTCAGATGCTCCTTTCGTTGGTCTGCAAATGTCAATGCGGTAATCCAAATCTTTTACATGAACAGCGTGCAACATGTTCGCATAAACGGTGTGCTTCACGGTTCAAATGCGACCTTTCATTTCATGCACATATTTTGCAAGAGTGATTTATAAAAAAGTGTTCTTCACATACTCCCATAGAAAAGCTCACAGGGAGTGATCACCCGTGAGCTGGGGGGGGGGGGCAGCATAGATGATGTTGATCAGTATTAGCCGTAAGTGTTCTCCATAGATGTATCACTTATGAAGATTTATCTGTGGATATTTTCTAATGTATAAGGCTCATTCAATATATAACCGGAAAAGTACTATAAAAAATCTAAAATACGACCGTGATGGTTACATGTTTGTTACTTTATGCAGGCATGCTTAAGCTATTCTTAGCTGGGGCTAGTAAGCCCATCTCGCACACAGAATGCTGGGAAATAGTACCACAAGATGGCGGCACCCTTACAGGAGTGCTCCAAGCTGGGGCAGCAAAGTGTCGCAGATGGTTGTTGAGTGAAGCCGTGCTTTTACTCCATGACAATGCGAGACCACAAACTGCTCGTGTCAGATTGTCTATCATCGAGAACCTACTGTTTGAGTGCTTAAACCATCCTCCATATTCACTCAGTGCATCTTTCAGTGTTGCCAAAGGTGTGGAAATCTGAAGGTGCGACATCGGGTGAAATTTTGATGGTGGTATAAGCACTCAAACAGTAGGTTCTCCATGATAGACAATCTGACACTAGCAATTTATGGTCTCGCATTGTCACGTAGCCAAAGCACGGCTTCACTCAACAAACATCTGCGACACTTTGCTTGGAGCACACCTGTAAGTGTGCCGCTATCTTGAAGTACTATTTCCCAGCATTCTATGTGCGAGGTGGACTTGCCAGCCTCAGCTATGAATAGCTTAAGCATGCCCCCATAAAGTAACAAACATTTAACTATGACGGTCGTATTTTAGATTTTTTATAATAACTTTTCCGGTTATTTATTGAATGAGCCTTATATTTCACCGAAAATTTGATCGCTATTAATGTTGTGTTCCTGATAATATTTATATTTACTTCTATACAGGGTTGGGACACATTAATATGACCACCTCTCCTCGAACATGTTGGAAGGTCCCATGGTATGCAGATGAAAAATCATTGCATATCATTAAAAGCTGACAACAGCAGACGTGTAGTAGTATCCGTTAACACAGCAATTGTCGCCGTCATGGGCAGAGCAAGTGACCTGTCGGACCTCCAAAAGGTGATGATCATTGGCTATCGGGCCAAGGGGGGCACCATTTCAGAAACGGCCACCTTGGTGAACTGCTCTAGGGCTGTTGTTGTGAAGGTGTACCGCGACTGGACGAACCAGACAGTTTCGAGCAACCGAAGAGGTAACTTTGGGGCCCCACGGGCCATCGATCCTAGAGGCGAGCGTCGATTACGACGCCTGGCCAAGACCAATCGGCGTTCCACTTTGAGCAATTGACATACCAAATGAACAGTGGGGCCACTAGGCGTGTCAGCACCAAGACAGTGCAACGATCCTTCTTGAGATTGGGGCTCCGGAGCAGGCGTATGATAACAACACCCATGTTGACGCATGTGCATCGCCGAAAACGCCTCCAATTCGCAAAGGACTATCGCCATTGGACCTCGGCCGAGTGGCAAAGGGTTGCTTTCTCTGACGAGTCGCGGTTTCTGGTGAACAGAGTGGACGGACGATGGAGAATTCGCCGGGAGGCATCTGAGAACAGGCATCCTGACACCATCGTTGGCAGACGACAGGCTGGTGGGGGAGGTGTCACTGTTTGGGGATATTTTCGTGGTATAGTCTGAGTCCACTGATACCGCTGGAGGGTACACTGAATGCTGTTCGTTACCTGATGATCGTCGCAGACCAGGTACACCCATTCATGTCGACAGTGTTTCCTCAGGGTGATGGCACCTTTCAACAGGACAATGCTCCCTGCCATATTGCCAAAATTCTCCACGACTGGTTCGAGGAGCATGAGGATGAATTCAAGCCACTCCCATGGCCACCAAACTCCCCGGATCTCAACCCCATTGAACATTTGTGGGACCATCTCATTCGCCATGTCTGCAAGCTGGACCCTCCACCATGCACGGTGATGGAATTACGGGATGCACTGATCGCCGAATGGCCCCAGATTCCTGCAACCACCTTCCGAGGACTTACTGACACTCTGCCTCGTCGACTAACTGCCGTGCTTGCTGCCAAATGTGGATATTCCGGATACTAGCAGGTGGTCATATTAATGTGTCCCGACCATGTATACTTAAATATAGCTGTTTTGAAATCAATTTTACATTTGATAAGCCAAATTCTTTTAACAATACATTTATTGACATAAAGATTACTAACATTTAGAAGGAATAGCATACATGATTCGTATTTTATTTTCTTTATCAATCAAAATAATATCTGTTCATCAGTCTAATCTTATCCGTTCATCAGTCAAAATAAAGTCCAAATATACATATAAACATACAATAATATTTTTCTAGACAAAGTTGTCCTTTTGAAATATATTTGCCCTCTTCTGATACTATTGCACAAATTGACACACTGTTCTAGATAACCCTATTCAGACAACACAATCGAAACATCAAATTCTACACTAGGCTTAAATTCGTCTTAACTAGTTGCTCGTTGGCGCGTCCTCTTCTCATACGATGCCCCGGAGGCTTTACAACAGTCTTCAAAATTTTTGTGGAATTCGTTTTCAATCATTGGGATTACAAACTGTAATAATTTATAAAATTTATTATAAATGAGTGAACAAAAGAGCTAATTTGGATAAGAAATAATTTGATAAACAAATTTCTATTGGAATTAATGAAAAAATAAATTATCATTGAAAAAAAATTAGCGTTTAAAGTTACTTTCACATGCGTATATCACTATTGCGGCAGGTCGTTCTGTTTTGTGATTTTTCGTAGTATGCCATAATAAGACCACTGAAGTATGGTTTCTTATTTTAATATCGACAGCTTCCGATTACTTTTGCGTTTGATTTTATCCTTCAGTTGCTATTCGACTTATCCTTTAAATCAGTGGCCTTAGTCCTAAATAAAACATCTTCCAATACATTTCGTCAATGTGTTTTGTTTTATAAAGCAGAGTTTACCCTTTGTTAGAGGAGGTCATAACACCGAATTTTGATATCTTAAAACAGTAAAACCTGTGCCAACGATTATAATTACCTGTATACAGGGTGTAAATTTTAAGTTGACAAAGCAGAATAACTCGAAAAATAAGCTTCACACCAAAAAAATGCGTAGAATCCAAAGTTGATTATTTTCGAGGGGGCATCTGCTGGTGCTAAAATTAGCCCACCCCCCCCCCGGCCCCTGGGGGTGGGGCGGGGGGCAACTTTAAAATTTCAAATGGGAACCCCTATTTTTTATTGCAGATTCAGGTCCTACATAAAAAACTACGTACATTTTGTCTGAAACATTTTTTTTTATTTTTGGTAGATGGCGCTGTAATTCAAGAAAATCCATTTTCTCATTTTTGCGTGGAAATAACTAATTTATTATTCATTTCGATTCCTACATTGTTTTAACTACAATGTAATTTGAAGACATTTCGTCAACAAACAAATAACGTAAACATTGGCATTTTTTTCAGAATGTTTACATTTTAAATTCTGATCTTTAGAAGAAAAGATTGTAATTTTTCAACTGTTTTTGTGAGTGTACAACGCCGTATTGCTTTTGAATTTACATTATGAATTATCTTTCTGTGGAAGAAAAAATTGAGATGGTGTACATTTATGGAGAAAGTGGGAGAAATTTTGATAATGCAGTCGCGCTTTATGCTCAGCGTTTTCCTGGCCAAACGCGATCACGGTCTTCTTTTGTTCGAGTTATTAAACAATTTACTGCGGAAGGTAGTGTGAACCAGAAAAAAAGAACCCGTGCAGCTACTGTTTGTGGAGAAAACAATCAAGTGTCAGTCCTAGCTGCTGTGGCTCATAATCCACATGCGAGCACAAGAGAAATATCAAGGCAATCAGGAATTTCACATATGAGTGTTTGGAAAATGCTGAAGCTCCACAAATTTCATCCATATCATGTATCTATGCATCAGGAACTACATGGCAATGACCACCAAAACCGTCTAACGTTTTGTCACTGGGCACTTCAGCAGATGCAAACAAACCAACATTTTTTTGCACGAGTTCTTTTCTCCGATGAGTCAACATTCACAAACCACGGGGAAGTTAATCGACATAACATGCATTACTGGAGTGAACAGAACCCACACTGGATTCGAGAAGTCAACCATCAGCGACCTTGGTCAATTAATGTTTGGTGTGGGATAATTGGCGATAAACTTATCGGTCCATATTTTATAGACGGTAATTTGAATGGCAACAAATATCGTAACCTACTTGAAAATGAACTACCAGATCTACTTGAAGACCTGAGTATTGAACTTCGACTTTACCATGGTCGCTGGATCGGCAGGGAAGGTCCTGTGAATTGGCCAGCCAGATCGCCTGACCTTACATCGCCAGATTTTTTCTTATGGGGTTACCTCAAAGATATCGTTTATAAGGAAACGCCAACCACTCGCGAAAACATGATTCAAAGAATAAGAGATGCTTGCGCTGCAATTACACCAGACATGTTATCAAGATGTGTTCAGGAATTTACAAAACGAGTCAATAAATGCATCGAAGTTGGAGGTCATCAATTTGAACATTTAATTTCATAAAACGGCGAGATGCAAGGGATTTAAGGACAACAAGCAGGCCGAAAGTGAGAGGCGAGGGGACTCACTGGAAATACAAGCACCCCGAAATTCATTTACTTGCAAGTATTTGCAAATAAGAAAAAATAAAACGAAAACAATCGGTCCTTTTAAGGACCACCAAATCTTAAACGGGAATAACTTCATCTTTACACAGTCTTTTACTTTTTTACTCTGTTAGTTAATGAGTTCACTCGTTAGTACGTAGGATGTTCGGTTAGTTAGTTAGCTAATCAGTTGATTTGTTTGATAATTATAAAGTTGTGTGGCCTCATGACCACGAAACAAAACAAAATTATCCTAATCCGCGGCAAAAAATAATAAAATAATAACTTTGCGGCAAAATTTACGAAGTAAATAAGTATTTTTTATTTCTCCGTAACCATTTCCACGCAAAAATGAGAAAATGGATTTTCTTGAATTACAGCGCCATCTACCAAAAATAAAAAAAAATGTTTCAGACAAAATGTACGTAGTTTTTTATGTAGGACCTGAATCTGCAATAAAAAATAGGGGTTCCCATTTGAAATTTTAAAGTTGCCCCCCGCCCCACCCCCAGGGGCCGGGGGGGGGTGGGCTAATTTTAGCACCAGCAGATGCCCCCTCGAAAATAATCAACTTTGGATTATACGCATTTTTTCGTGTGAAGCTTATTTTTCGAGTTATTCTGCTTTGTCAACTTAAAATTTACACCCTGTATAACGACCACCAGCTTAACGACCACTTTTCCTTGATCCGGCAGAAAGTTACATGAGAAATCTGTTAGCGTAACGACCACTTGTCTAACGCGACCAGCAACCGAGATTTTCGATCCCCTATGTATATAACGACCACTTAGGCAACCAATCAGGTCCTAACCTCACTGCCAATTATATCATCACAATCAGATCTGATCACAATATTCTCTGTAATCAACCAATCTACCATTCCTTGAATCTGTTTACTATTCCTGGAGAACGTAAGTGCCTGTTTTTGGCAGCCTGAATACAATCACTGAACCAAAAGACCAGGATGAATATATGGAACAGCTTCCCGTAATAAGTTTTCGGGCACTGGTTCATCAACTCCCAGGTGAAGGGGAAACAAATGTTGCTCTGAAATCACTGGATGTTATCGAAAAACATTTTGAAGACGTAATTTTCACTATGAAGAAGACAAGGAAGTGCAAAGTTAACTTGTTTTATTTTACAAAGAAATAAACATAAATTTTTTCAATTATGTTGTTGCTTTGTAATTTTTTTAATTGTATTGTATATAATGACCATCTGTATACCATCTGAACGGCCACTTTTGCTTGGTCTTGTGGGTGGGTGTTATCGATAGGTTTTACAGTCAACCGTTAACAACGACCCCATGAAATGGCCAGTCTATTGATGAGAATAGGTGAGCAGAGTGGAGAAGGACGTTGGATGTTCTTTACTTATGTGAAGTGAGCTATGAAGAAACAATTCTTCTCTCTCTCCCGTCCCACCCATTTTCATCAATGGACTGGCCGCTTCAGGGGTCTCGTTGTCAACGGTAGACTGTACTGTTCTTGGTCATTTTATTTATTCAACACTAACAAGGAGACTCCACGTACTCTGACTCACCAATTTTGATAAAAAAAAAAATATTCTATGAGTAGCTTTCACCAAATTAAAGACCCATGCAAAGCCATTCGACGCACTTATCAAAATTTTCCGAGAAAAAATTCATAAAGTTTGTTATAATTGCCTACGCTTTATAAATGCTCGAATTGTAGCATAGATTTTTATCGTGTTCAGTTGGTCTACTCGTAAAACGCTTGAGTTCTATTTCGGAGGTACGGGTTCAAATCCCGTCTTCGATAATTTTTATTTCCTCTTCGTAAATTTTTTAACACGTTTGGGAATATGTAATTCATTTACTAAATATATTTCCGATATTACAATTTGCTACCATAATTTTTTAAGAAAATGCATATAAAAATTATTAAGTAGCGGTTTGGAGAATTATTTAAGACTCTCGAGGGGGGTAGGGATATACATGGGTTTCCAGGTTCCTTCCTAGCTAGTGGCAGCTGATGTAGCCTCTCCACTAACCGATAAACACCAAAGGCTTTTGATTAAGGGTTCACCTTTTCTAGAACAATAATCTTGAATTAATTTAATTTAATTTATTACTGAAGAGGAGGAATGGAGAAGAACGCCTTCATATTTATGAAAATAGACATTTTATTCATCAACAAACAAGATTAAGAGCAAGATTTTTAAGTGTAATAATTAATCAAAAAGGATTCAAAAATTAATAATGTTATTAAAAGAATTCTCTATTTTTGAGGAAGTACTTTAAAATTTATACATATTGATCAAAATCTAATGTTCTCTTTAACTTTTTAACGGTTTAACCTTCAAGGATTGAGTAAAACATTTTAATTTAGAACACTTTACAATAATTAATGTCAATAGAATTTTTTAACCATTATTGGAGATTATATGATTATACACATTGTGTTAATAATTCGAAGAGGTGACCAAGAAAGATATGTTAGGTAAATAAGGGTGTGTCTAAAAAGTCCGACCGGTTGCGACCGGACAAAGCTCGTTTTGAAGCCACCAGTGACTGACTCGAAATTTCGACTATGTCCGATCGACGCGGGAACGATGCAGGCATACGTAACTGCCTTTATCCATTTGAAATTTTGTCCCGATTCGGACGACCCTCGATTCATAAAGTAACGTCCGGTCGCGATGAGCATTTTCATAACGCGACCGGTCGCGCTAATCGAGTAGAATCAAAATGGCGGACGAAAGTAGAAAATTCAAGTGTTCGAGTCCCGGATACGTAATAAATATATTTTGGAGAAAGGAGATGGCGAAAAGTGATGAGTAACCTTGCTGCGACGCCATTTTGAAGCAAAATGCTCACGACCGCGCTGTCTATGAACGAACAAACGGAAGCAAACGGCCGCCGATCGTACCACGTAACCTGTTGACGACCGGCCGGACTTTTTAGACACACCCTAAGTGTACACGCCAATGACGTATATTAAAGATAGACTCCGAATCCTATTGTTGTAACTTGAAGCAAATTGGGAAGCTCCATGCCCAGAACTGTCATGGTGAGTGAACATGATGCAAAACACATGGCTAAACACGAGAGTAGCTGATTAATAATTCTTTCACACGCCGATCACGGAGTGATAAGTTTATCTTTTCGTTTACTTTGTATTTGAAGTATTTTATTATATTTTATAAACAATTTTTCGATCATGGTTTCAATTTCAATTTCGTTTCGATTGTCTTTCAGTTACGTATTTTCATTTTAGTTACGCATTTTTGATTTATTTTTGTGGAAAATGATTCCTGATCCTTTTTCTTGTCTGTTTGTACAGTTGTACGCAGTTTAACTTTGAGGAATGGTTTTGATTTAATTATTCCTCAGGCCCAAAATCTTCAAAAACAAAGCAGCCAGACAGCTGATTACTCCACGGCTCACTCCTGCCCAGAACTATCATGGCTCAATTTGCTTCACTTTTTGCCGCCGTTAACAATAGGATTCGGAGTCTATCTTTAATATACGTCATTGGTACACGCCATTACCCGTCTTCATTGTTGCCCCAGCGCCGGGGAAGGTCTGTAAGGGTCTTCAACGTTGTGGCTCCGCGAATAGTTCATTAACTATGTTGCAGGTTTAAACATTAACAATACTGATAATAATAATTTCTTTATTTTGGTTCATCATTGGAAATAAACTGTGGTAACTATTTTAACAGGGTTTTTTGTGAATGGTTTCACACTCAATTAATCGCGACTACTTCTGGTCTTCTTCATTGTCATTTTCATTCCTCCTTCCTTCTCTTTCATCGGACATTCACCAACTCCGGATTCTTCTGTTCAACCACCCGAGAGTTCCATCAGAATCTCATAGTCATTCGCCGATCTTGTAAAAAGAGACCAACTCATAATTATTGGGTAGTCTCGAGAAAGGGTGATCAACCGTTGACAGCACAGGGCTCACAGTCCAAGCTGGAGAAAACGATAGGGGGAGGGGGGGTCTCCACTTGACAGGGCTCACGGTAAAAAGAACACCGCTGTCAACTAACTCCAAGGATGAAATATCGTCGCTCTAAAGACGAAATCTTGACTAGAGTTTCCTTGCTTGCTTCTCCAGTTAATTGTCCGATTTTATAATAAAATTTAGAAAAACGTCTGGTATACTAGAGTTGTTCAAATCAAAATTGCTTTCTTCTAATGTGGATTTACGATCAAAATTTGGAATTCTAATGTTGAATGAAGGGGTCTAAACTGATGTCTAAATTTCGAATAAATTTCTAAAAATGGATCGAAAATGTTCTTTGAGGGGGGGCGGGTCGCCACAGAAATGAGCTACTTATTGGTTTCATAAAGTCCGTCTGGCAGTCCATTCGTCCGTCCCCATCATAATTCGGGTTGAAATTCGGAATGTAGCTTACTGTGGGCATGTGCACCTTCACTATTTAGTTTGGTTTTGATTAGCCCACTGGGGTCGGAGTTTCGGGGGTGGAAATTAGAGGGGACCAAAAGGTCTACGCGTATTTATGCATATAAAGGAGTGAAATTTGGTATGCAGATTCCTCTAAGCAAGATCTACATTACTATGAAGTTTGGGCCAAATTGTCCCAATAGGGTCGGAGTTGTGGGAGTGGGAGTTACTTGATCTTTAGAACTATGGCAACATATGACGTATATCATTCTATCGGAATTGATGAGAAACGAAAGAAGATAGAGCTCTTTTACACTTTCTAAATACTGCGTTCGAGAAAATCAATTTTTCGATTTAAAAAACTGGGGAGGGGGGAAAAAAGAAGATAAAAGGGTAAAAATAGATGATCTCATGGCTTCCGCTACTTTCCTATACCTTCCTCGGGAGGATTAATTTCTTCTTTTTATAATTAAACATAATCTAACATTTCCGATTTGCTAAGGTTATTTTTACATAAATTGAAAGGTTGTTACAAGTTGTATTTATTTCCTTTTTAAACT
>JAHWFO010001255.1:1226558-1282053 GCA_023313115.1 Rhysida immarginata
CCCCCCCCCCCCCCCCGGCTGCTGCGCCCATCATACAGCAGTCGTTAATCCAGGTCCATCCAGGGACCCAACTCGTCGGCCTTAGGCCATACAAGCTCTGGATGGACGTATTGGATTCTAAATTAAATAAATAAAAAATAAATAAATAAATAAATAAATAAATAACTTCTGCTCCTAGAAATAAGAAATTGTTATTTGGTAGCTAATGTTAGTTAAAAACGTTAATGAAGTGTGATTGATAAACTACAGATTCCATGATGCATTATATTTAGTATGTATGGGGCAATAATTATTTAATCTTTGTGTGAGTTAAATGTCATCTCAAAAGTTGCAAAATTTATAAAAATAAAAATATGAAGATAAACTTTTTCATTTAAATCTTCATTTATCACTGCGGATCATTATTTATAATAATTCGTATATGCATTTTTATAAAAAAATGATGGTAGCAAATTGAAAATCGGAGAGGCGTTCAAATTTGACCTGGACTTTATTTTTTGTAAAGTCAGGAAACAGCAAGAAAAAAAAACACATATACACACCAGTTATTTCTCAAAGAACTCTCCTTGCTTCTCTACACATTTTTTCCAGCGTTCTGGGAGCATCTGGATACGGGTTATGTAGAAATCTTCAGGCTGATGATTAAACCAGGTCAGGACAGCTTTTTCAATTCCTCATTGGAGCTGAACCTTTGTCCTCCCTAGAACTCTTTCAATGGTCCAAAAAGGTGATAGAGGCAAGGAAGAGATGTGGAGGATATGGTAAGAGGTCTAGGGCGTAAGCTTTCTAGTTCTCGAGTCCACCTGGTCGTGGGTTCGAATCCCGCCGTGGGCATGGATGTTTGTGTTTGACCCGAGCTGCATACAGATATAACTTGTGTAAAAGGCGCAAAATGACCTTAGTAGTCGATGCTAAAAATTCTAATAAACCAACCAACCAACCAACCATTTTTGAGTTCCGTCACTGTGTCCATAGTCGGTTTGGCTGTGTGTGGTCTGGCATTGTCTTGCAGAAAACAAACACCACTGGTAAGGAGACCTGGTCGCTTTTTCCTTAGTGCCGGCTTCAGGGATGTCTTCAAAATGTCACAATAGTAGGGTGCATTTATGGTTCGACGTTCTTCCAGAAAATCGACTTGTCCCAGAATACAGTCACCATCACTTTCATTGCCGACGGTGTCATCTTGAATTTCTTGGGTCGTGGCGAGTCAGTGTGTCGCCACTCCATGCTCGCACGCTTGCTTTCAGAAGTATAGTGATGAATCCATGTCTCATCGGTGACCACAACACGCCTTAGGAAGCTGTCACCTTCCTGGTCATATCGCTGCAGCAGCATGGAACAGATTTCCACACCCGGATGGTTTTGTGATTCTTGGAGAGTTGCTTAGGACCCAGCTGACGCAGATCTTGTTGAATTTCAGCTTATCTTGTTGAATTTCAGCTTATGACGGTCTCCACAATGCTAGTGCTGATGTTCAGTATTGAAGCGAATTCTCGGACATGAATCCGCCTGTTGTCTCTTATCAGCTCATTTGCTCGTGCATCCGTTGCTGGCCTTGCCTTAGGAGGTTCATTGCCAGTGGATTCTCGCTCTCCTTCAAACTTTTGGTACCAGACAAAGACGGATGATCGAGACAAACATGACTCGTGAACTGTCTTTGAAGTCTCTGATGAATTTCAGATGCTTTTACACCTTCGTTGTGGAGAAACTTGATGATTATTCGTTGTTCCACTTTGGTCAACACATCGCTGTCCGCCATTTTTTTTAAACAATGGCAATCGGTGTTTGTCATGGCAATCGGTGTTTGTCATGGCAATCGGATGAGTGGTGCTGCATTTGCATGACAGGCGGTAGTTGCCATCCC
The DNA here is from genome assembly GCA_023313115.1 of Rhysida immarginata. Classification (NCBI taxonomy): domain Eukaryota; kingdom Metazoa; phylum Arthropoda; class Chilopoda; order Scolopendromorpha; family Scolopendridae; genus Rhysida; species Rhysida immarginata. The sequence goes on from JAHWFO010001255.1 coordinate 1,228,423, forward strand.
AACAATGAAAGTTTAGATTTTTGCAACAATGAAATTTACAAAAAATAAAGTCCAAGTCAAATTTGAACGCCCCTCGTATATTTAGTAAATGGATTACACATTCCCATACATGTTAAAAAATTTACGAAGAGAAAAAAAAATTATCGAAGACGGGATTTGAACACGTACCTGCAAAGTAGAACTCACGCGTTTTACCACTAGACCACCTGAACATGATAAAAATTTACGCTACAATTCGAGCATTTATAAAATGTAGGCACTTATAACAAACTTTATGAATTTTTTTTCTTCTGCACTTTTTTCCTTAAGATCAGTGACGGATTATAGCATACACAAAAAAGACCAATGTCTTGGGCCCGTGAGTGAAAATGGGTGCAATTGTCTTCCAAGATGGCCCAGCGAATGATTTTTGTCTACATTTAGTTCTAAACACCGGGCCCGGTCGGAGGTTAATCCGTTAATATGTGAAGTGTCTAGTTTTGTTCCAGCTCTTTTCCTATTCAAAGACATTGTTGACTGAATCGTGATACGGTAATAATACGGTAACTAATTCAAAGGGTACAATTTGGAGTATCAAACCACAAGGACTCGACACAATGAGTCGGATTAATCCAAAAAAGTGCCTGACGTCAAATGGAGTTACTAAGGCACTTACCCCTAAGATTAAAGAAAGATTTCTTTTATCGCAGTATTCGAGACGACGCTTATCAACGTAACCAAATTTCGGAGAAATTCGGATGATCATTTTTTTATATCGTATTTTTTTAGTCAGGGCAATAACAATATCCACTTTTTATGCTTTACCTACTTTTATGTTTCTATCTTTAGATCTGATGTTTTCCCAGTAATAATAACGAAGTGTCATCGTATAATGTAGAAACTAAGCATAAAAAACAAGATAGGAAGAAAGAGCCTCTTATCCACAATGAAAGTTTATTTCAGTTATCCTGTAACTATCTTTCAGTATAATACAACGTATATGTGTACATTAATAAATATTTTTTGTGGACAAGAGGGTCTTTCTTTCCATCAACGTATAATGTGTTCATTCTGTGTACGTACTTCTAAGCAGGTAGATGCTTAATTGAAGGAAAATAATACATACCTAATATGCTATGCAATGCCTTACAATAACTAACTTCTTAAATAACTACGCTTTGTTCTCATGGAAATAGTTTTTTTTTATTTTAAATTAGGATGCTTTAAAACGTGGGATTTAAGCATTTTTGAGGTAAAATTACTCAAAGTCCACACATACTCTCGTTGTACGAGAGTAAGTCACTATACAAGTCGCAAAATGTAATATCTTCAAATTGCGGCAACGTGAAATTGTGCTATGAATATCGGTTGTTGCAATGATCCTTGCGCACGTGAAGGTGTAGGTGGCTGCACCACTGTGTAATGTATAAAGCGCTCGTAGTCACGTTCTCGTGCGGCAATGAGTAATTCGAGTGTCAAATGGGTAAGATGTAAGATGGCAGGTGTGTTAGCTGATTGTACTCTGACGAAGTTACGGTCAGCCATTCGTCCACACAATACCATTATCACAGCGAATCACATCCAGTCCCTATGTGGGAACGATTGGAGGATCCGCCCTCGGTAGTACAGACTCTGCGTGTGTACTAAAAAGTTTTGGATTTTTCACATTCTGATTTAGGACTCTTAAAGACCATCAAAAAGTAGATAAGGAATGTCTTTATCTCTTTGTCTTCATCCATAAAAATTCGGTTCAAAACTTTAAAAGTTCCACACTTTCAGTGTCTCTATCTCCTAAACGGTTGCATCAATTGAAAAAACACCAATTATAAAACTTTTCTCAAATGTAGTGTACAATCTGAAAAGACCATTAAAATACAATGCACATTTCATAGTTGATTTCTATATACGAAAATGGCGTCTTTTTTTTGGAAATGGGCTACACATAAAAACCTCTCACATAAAAGTACAATAATTCTTCCATTGAAAATACTCACATTTGTATTTTAAAAGTCAGGTATTGCTTCATTTAGATGAGACACCCTGCATATTGACTTACCCTCGTATATAATAAATAGTATCTATGGACGCATAATAAATGTATAGATCCATAGTCCTGGGCAAATTAACAAATTTTCCAGTCAATAAATATTTCTTCAATTAAATAAACATTCATTATCAATTATGTGAAAAATCTCTAAATTTAACTTCAGTTCTGGCTACAGGTCCCAAACATGAGGGAGGATCGAAAAGTAACACAGCATTTTTTTTTTACGGAATACTGTTTTGGTCCTGATGTGCAAAGTTGGAAAAATTGATAGTTTGAATTTTTCGCTACAGACTGCAATGGATTGAGCAGGTCATTCTAGCGGAAGGACCAATAACTATGAGTAAAGATGGCGCGTTTGCTGGCTTCATAACTTGTGTAGAACAGCAAGGAGTAGTCACTTTTTTGTGGATCAAACGAAAAAATGCGAGTCAAACGCCCTAACAGAGACGCTGCAAATGTCAGAACTTCTTCACGACAATGCTCGTCCCCATGTCGCGGCTTCTGTTCGTGAAAAAGTTGAGGAATTTGGCTGTGAGGTGCTCAAAACATCCACCATACAGCCCATTATCTGATTATCAATGACTATCTTCAGACCAATGAAAAATTCCTAGGAGGCCAACGCTTTGGTTCGGATGAAGAGGTAAAATCAGCCCTGCGCAGGTGGTCATACAACCAGAAAACGGAGTTTTATGAACAAGGTGATTGAATCTGGTACAATGGGAGAAATGTGCCTAGAGATTTGGAGCATATGTCGAAAAATAGGTAAAACTTGCGTCTTTCTTGTGCATTGTTTTTAAATTTTTTGCTTATTATTAAAAATGTTGTCACAAAAAATTATTGTGCGTTACTTTTCGATCCTCACTCGCATATCTCTCTAGAAAAAATTCTGAAAACATGCGCTCACATTATGAGACACTGTAGATATAATGCAGGGTATATGAAAAGTCCGCATCCGTTTTCAAAATGCTATAGCTCCACAACCGTTGATCGCATTTTAACGATTTACATTCCATTGGAAAGAGGAGATTGTCAAGTTTTGTTTCACTGCCGCTAGAGACTCCCAGGCGCTTCTGATAGGCATAGTGAGCTCCCGTCAGTTTATGTCGAGATGGCGACCCCAACACAAAGCCTTGTTGTTTCCTCTGACTGTTTGTGATTTTTTTTTTGTGGGGCTTAGTTAAGGATCGTGTTTATGTGCCTCCTCTACCAGTAATTCTGGACGAGCTCAAAACTCGAATCACAGCATCCATGAATGAATTGACATCAGACATGGGAGAAATTTGAGTATCGAGGGGTCAGCAGGGGTCATACACAACACTTATAAGCTACCATGTCAAAACTTGAGTATATTTTGAGCATTTTGCAACTTGATCCACTTTTGTATGTTGATATTTTTTAAATATAGAATTTTAAAATCGGATGAAGATTTTTGTTAATCCTGTTCTATATGTTAGTTCAATTATTACGGGGTAACTTTGCAGTCAACGAGTTAGAACACAAACCCACATTCACGTCTTTAAACATGTAAGATCTGAAAGTGGATTTAGGTGAGCTGCATCGTAAATTAGCTAAGCTATATCAGAATTCTTCATTAGGTTCCAATGCCTAAAAGAAAATCACTGAGATTATTGAAAATTCTTGGAAGGGCAAACGGTATAAAGTTAATCTATTTGTTCAGATGCGGGATTTTGTTTATCACTGAAATTGTCGCGTCACCGATATTTTTCTAAAATTGGCAGATGGTATAAGTGATATTTCTTACAAATCAAATTACCGCAGTCTCTTGCATGATCAGTGAGTACTTTCCATTTTCCTTTCGCCTTTGAGCACATGACGATGACATAAGGGACTTGGGTGGCGTTCTCTGCGAAGCAATAATAATTAACTATCGTCCCCTCGGCGACAGTGCTTTCATCCCAATCCCACATAAGGCATCTTATTGGATAAATAGGAGGGTTCTGGCACTGGTAAACAGGCTTAACCTTCAACGCTTCCACATTCCGATCCACACCTGATTAAAGAGAAACAAAGAAAGATTTAACACATGGAATTATGTTAAATTTAGAATTAAGCTATGCATAAATAAATTAAAACAAAGTTTTGGTTATTTATGTATACAATGAAATCCCACTCCAAAACTGCAGCTAAAGTAAAACCGATTAACATGAGACGCGCTTTTATACTAAACTGATTTATTTAATGTTACTTTATAAAGAAAAACGCTTATCATAAAACTGATGGAAAGAAATAACATACAGGTTCTTCACAAAAGGTTGATTCTTAACATACAGGTTCTTCACAAAAGGTTGATTCTTAACATACAGGTTCTTCGCCATTTTAAACGCTCGGAAGTGAAACGCTCATTCGGGTAAACTCGGATAAACTCGGAGGGGGGGGGGGGGGGAGAGAATAGTGCTTACGTTATCGGCTTGTCCAGAAGTTCGTCCGTCTGTAGGGTCAATTCTAATGCATTGAGTTGCCATGTAGAGAGAGGGCATAGTGAATTTTGTTGAAAAGAACGAATCATCATAGCATTGGGAAAAAGGCGTGCTGTGCATTTCGCTTCATCTCCGCGCATGCTTTATACATTGCTGAGGATGATGCGCGTGCAGCATGCACGCGATAGACAATTATTATTAGGCTCCACTAAACAAAATGATTTCTTTATTATTAGGGAGTTTATTATTTAGTACGATAGCTTGAAAAACGAATTAACCTTTTCACATTCAGTTTCGCCAATTGATAAATATGGGACAGAGCATGAACAAAGTTCTAAGGTGAGATATCCGGAATAGGTACAATAGCATGTGCACAAATTGTACCATTATGATACCCCTTAAAATATTCAATGCTAACATATGTCATTTAACATGTCAAACAACTCGTAATGACGTGTCATGCATGAATATAACGAGTACTTAATGATACTCGATATTGGTTTAGTAGTACGTGCTCTAATGGTACCATTACAGTATCATTGGTTTTCACTTCGGTCGTGCGGTCTTAACCCTTTAGCCTCTTCAAAACCTCGCAGTAAAACTTCCTGTTGATAGTCAGACCAGTTCGAATACTTACTTACTTTACAAACCCGCTTATCCATTAGGGTCGCGGGGGCAGCAGCCCTATGGAGGATCTCCAGTGATCGCGATCTTCCACCATCAGGCGCATGTCCTCCATGGTAATAACTAAGCGATTCGAACCCAGATTCTCCATGTAGTCTAGCCACCTGGTTCTAGTCCGAACCCTTAGTCTCTTAACCACGACTTGGAAAATAACTGCCTAAGAAGACCAGTTTGCGGCAACCGTACCATATGGCCATACCAGCACAATAGACTGCGCCACCGCATTTTTTGTCACCGCGGCGTTACTGTCAAGTATGGTATTGCGACTAGCCAGATGAGAATGAGCAAGCTATTATTACCAATAAATTTAATTGGTTTTGAATTCACTATTTCGCTGATAAATAAAATGAAACACAATTCACTATTTCACTGGTTTCAACTTTTCTGAAGTTAATTGCATTTGTGGTTTTATAAATGTCTTTTCATCAGACTGTCATGTTTTGTTAATATTCTTAAAATTGGTTAGATCTTCGTTGTACACTGCTACCGATAATCTTGGCATGGATTCCTTGAGGGAATATTGCACCAAATCCAAGGACAAACACAAACATCCATGCCCTCATAAAGGTTCGAATTCGCGACTCTCCAGTTGCGACATATATATTTATTTTATTTTATTTTTATTTTATTATTTTATTATTCATGAAAAAAATTAGCCTTTTTTGTAATGTAGCTTTATATACACTATTTTTCACTCCTAGAATCTTCAAGTTTTGTTGAATGTCCTTTTTAGTAACTGTTTCATTGGAATTTCTCTATGAAACGAATACCATACTTGACTGACGCGCCACCTAGCATGATGAAAATTAACGGCGCAGTCTACTGAGATTTCTCAATGCGAAGAAGTAGCGGCTCAAAACTCAAAGACTCCCTTAAGCTACGCCAGACAGGCGCGACGGACGCGACGGATGGGACGGACGCTATGCGTCCAAAAAATATGCGCCTTTATTCCCTATTTAAGTGGCCACACACAATTGCGGACGTTACGGACGTTCTGGACGTTTTATTTGCGCAAATATTTTCTGGACGTTCAAAACGTCCGACCTGGATGGACATACGCAGTAGACCAGCAATGGTGATGTGTTTATTGCCTGCAGCTAAAACTACAGCGATACCGAGCCGATGCGACGGATGCTCGCTTCGATTTGTTTAAAGACCTTTTGTTTCTTTGCTTATTTGAAGATTTACGTAATGAGAGGATAAATTTAAGTTTACAAGAAATAATGTTTATTACAATTATAATGAATTAATATAATTAATATCTATACTGTAATTATTATAATTAATTATTAATATTACGATATAATTACGGTATAATTATGCAATATGTTTTTTATTCATAGTTATTTCGGAACGATATGGACAGAGGCTTTATAATACCACGTATTAACTGTTTGGTTTTTGTTCCTGTCTTTTTCAAAGTATATTTTCCTATCTCGTTGGTTTGCTGTCTATATGAAGCCACTATTTTTTATTCTTTTGTTTATACTTCTTTTAATGAATTATGTATTTGTAATTATTTAACTAAATAATTATTTTTTCCAAAAAACATATATTCATTTGCTCTACAAATGTCATAATCGTAGAATATTCACACGATTGAAATCACCGAAGCTGCAGGCGATGAGCATATCACCAGTGCTTTTCTACTACGAATGCCCGTCCACGACGGAAGTTTTGGACGTCCAGAAAATATTTGCGCAAACAAAACCCTCCTCGACGCGTCCAAACGTCCAGAATGTCGCGTCCGTAGCGTCGCAGCTCTGTGTGGCCACTTACAATGTGAATAGATGTGTAAATATTTTGGACGCGTAGCGGCCGTCCCATCCATTGCGTCCGTCGCGGTTTGTGTGGACGCATCTTAATTTTTTGCTTTCGGTGATTTCAATCATGTGAATATGCTACGATTATGGCGTTTTTGAGGAAGTAAATACAAAAGAATAAAAAATAATGGCTTTACATAGAGAGCAAACTATATACTTTCATCGTTTATTCCTGTATTTTTCAAAATATACTTCAGGAACAAAAATCAAAGCAAGTTATTCCTTTATCTTAATATTTGGCATTGTAAAGTCTCAGTCCATATCGTTCCGAAATACTATGACAGAAAAGAAAAAACATTTGGCATAATTATAATTTAATAAACATTGTTTCTTTAAAAAACTTTATTACTGAAGATGGGAAAAAAATCCCGAAAACGTTATTATATTTCAAGTTAGTCATCTACATGTTAAGAATTATCGAACTTTCGTCATAGACCTTCTTCATCCGTAACTGTGTGCTTCCCTGTGTTCATATAACATTTCTTCACTAGACCTTCGTTTCTTCTGTGTTTCTTCTGCATTTCATCTGAGTTTCTCCACAAGACCTTTGTTTCATTTGTGTTTCGTCCTTCAACATTTACTTTATCATTGGGTGACTTTTTTCATTGTTTTATATTATTTATTTTAATTTATTTATTTTCTTTTAATTAAAGGAGTTTATTTATCTTATCTTAATTAATATTTTTTATCACAACTCCTACGTTTATAAATTGTTTCTTTACGTAAATCTTCAAATAAGCAATGAAATAAACAGATTTGTATGCAAATCAGAGCGAAAATAGCAACTGTCGCGTCCGTCGCATAGCGCTCTGTGTGGCCACCCTATTTTGTCCATCGCGTTTGTCCCGTCCATCACATCCATCGCGTCCGTTGCGTAGCGCTCTGTGTGGCCGTACCTTTACTGTGCTGCGGTGCACTCTATCTAGTAGGGTAATACCTGCCACACCTCTCAGAATCTCATTTTAGCTGCTTGTACAGGAGATCGCACTCTTTTGGTCATTACCCAAGACTCATGACTAGGGTTAGGAACCTTAGGTAAAAACATATTTTGTTTATGGTTTCAGTACTAAGATATATGCATAAAAATGTGTTTTAGTTTAAGAGTTATAAAGACTTAAAAAAGCATATTTAATGGTTTGTAACATATTTAGGATTATCAGACCTAAAAAGGCATATTTTGATTGCATTTTGTCCTATACGTGAGAGGCCAATTGGCTTCTTGTGATATTATTTTAATATCTGCTATAGCTATATTCCATTAAAAGTCAACCATGCCAAAAAAGAAGAGATCTGCACGTACAAAATGCCAGCAGTAAATCCAAGAATTTGGAGACATGTTCTCAACAGATGGCAGAGTTCTTTTCTGCAAATGCTGTAACAAAAGCAAAACGGCTGAAAAAAGATCACAAGTGTTACAACAATTAAACACTTCCATTCTCTTAGCATCAATACATCGCATGAAGAAGATGCATAAACAAACTTTGCTTCTACAGTCACTATCACCACAGGGGAATCAAAGGTCAGAGTACGCAACAGAACTTTGCACATGTATGTAAGAAGGAGTTTCTTATTGACAGCATAAAAATTTGGCAGGATTGTCTCTTCATAAAGCAGTTGCTATTGTGTTGAAGTTGTGGAAGCAGTCAAATCAGTGCCAGTTTCAGCTAAACAATTACTTATTCATGCAAAGCTAAAAGATGTTCTTGATAAAAATCCAAGTTGGAGTGTAGTGCAATTAATTTCAAAAATTTTATCCGAAGAAAGTATTACATCCTAGACTAGAAGGAAATTGCTGTATTTTCCAAAGCCCCTGCTACTTCAAAGAAAGATCATTTTCTCAGTACAAGTCTATTTTACGTTCAAATCGGCAGAGGTTCACCCTAGAAAACGAAGCTAAATGTTGTTAGCCCATTGTAATGTTCGAAATTAATAAAATGATGAAATTTCTAATTATTCATTGTTAAGAAGTACTTACACTTTAAGAGAATATTTATGCATTTAAAGGGAATATTTCAGTAATTTTAAGGGAATATGAATCTACATATTTTACATATTTTTAGGACCTAAGGTTCCTAACCCTACTCATGACCATAGATGAGAATGGGGATAAAGATATATTTGAAAACAGAGAGCTTGGCTGTTTCCAAGCTCACGTTTCGTTACCACGGATCGCCACAGTTCACACAGCTTGCTGCACAGATCCGAGCATCCAATTCTTTATCCTGCCGCCCATCACTCGTGAATGCAATCCCGAGGTACTTTAACTTCAATCCCTGTCTCAATGGGGCTCCCCTAATTTGGAGAGCGCACTGAGCAGGCTGCCTTGAAAGGACCAGAACCTCAGTCTTAACCACACTAATCTTCATCCCAGCCAGGTCGAATAATTTGGAAATTCGCAGAAGCACAAGAACACGTTGCAACACAAACGCAATAACTCACAAAGAAATAAGGTTACGATGAACAAAATTTGGCAGAGCAGCAGCTGAAAGGTGGACCTAGAGACATCTAGAAGCAAAACCTCGTATAGTTTTTGGTTTAGGCAGAATATCCAAATTCTCGGATATTTTGGGTAGCACCACGTCGATTTTCCAGAATTAAAAGAAACAATTAAAATTAAACTCTAGAATTAAAATTCTTGATAAACAACAAAAAATAGAGACTGCTGCAGCCTGCTATTAAGGCTTTTTGGTGCCAAAGCAATTTCCAATGTTAATATAGAAATCTGTTAAAAATATAGGTTCCTGTTTAAAAGAATGTAGTTCACCCAGACCCACAATAATTTGATTTTGGCATCGATTCCCCAAGTGGACGGAAGCCCTCTGAACAGATGCTGATCCATGCCGTTTGAGTTGATATCTGAGTTGATGCAAATAGACCTCTCAGTATATCTTATAAATGTTAGTTTGAGTTCATGTCGAGCAAATGGGGTGGCCACTCCATCGTCGGAACTTGGCAGAATGCTCCTTGAAGATCAAGTTGAACCAAGTCAAGGCAACTCGGTTCCGAAGATATGGTTCATTATCCTAATGGAAAATTATATAGCTCTGGTGATACATAAAGTCCATAAAGGGTGGCAAATGGTGTCATCCATCGTTTTTTTGACATCATGAACAACAATAGCAATAAGAAAATGTCCTCCTTCTGCTGATGACTTCAAAAACTGACTTAGCCTAATCTGAAGTTACTTTGAGGTTGTCAAATAAGCTATTCGTCAGAATTAATGACTGTTCCTTGTGGCATGATGCCCACAAGTAAAAGTACTTCTGAATCGAAAAAGACTGTCACCATTAATTTTCCTGCAGAAGGGGCTGTTTTGAATTTCTTTTTTTTGGGGGGGGGGGAGACAAGTTCACAAAACTTTACTGATTGCCTCTTCATCTCAAATTCAAATTTGTGTAGCCTTATTTCATCTGCCATCACAATTCTTGCAAAAAAGTCATCTCCCTGCACACAGTTTTTCGAGTTTCTTGTGGACATCTGTCAACATCCTCGGAAGCCATCGGGCACAAACATGTTTCTGCAACTTGCTTTGCCATTCCCAATGAAATAGGAGTTACATCTTCCAAACCACGATATGAACGTGCTACGCATTATCGGGTGTTGGTGAGGTTTGTGGTCTGCCTTTATGAAGAGAGTCCCTAAAAACGACATCTCCTTTTCTCCAGATAATCTGCGTATCCACTGATTAACTGTATTGCGATCGACAGCATCATCTCCATAGAGACTCATGTTAATGTTTCTACTAGGCTCATTCCAACAATACAGTAATCCTGTAACAGCAAATTGCTTTTGATGAAGTTTAAGCGCAGCAGCCGTCTTGAAGAAGAGCTATGACTGTGTCACCAGTAGGAATGGGTTGAGTTAATTTAATACAAGCGGGAAGGATGCTTATAGGCACTATACAACTTTGACTCAGAATATCAGAATAGGCCAAATTTACAAATATTTTGAAGAGTGTAAGTCCCCTTCTCCCCTAAAAAAGGAAATGGAGTGAACTTTGATTTAATAATGTTAATTTTCGGCATGAATTTTCAGAGTAAAAATAAAAGAAATTTATTAAAATTTTATGACTGGAGAAAACAAATTCTGAAATCACAATTAGAATACGAATTTTTATTGGTTCAAATAATTTGAATATTTCCTTATTGGTCAGTGTTAAAAATGCAACAGAACACACGAATAAATTATTAGATTATTATGACAACCTGCCATTTGTAGGCAAATCAGGGGCGTATGGTAGATTTTCTCAGTATGATGCAAGCCTATGCAAATGCCGCCAAATGCTGCCTCCTTGTGCTTATGCCGCCCCCTTATGATGGCGCTGCATCATAACATGTCACGGCCCTGGAGGAAATTAACTATGAATTCGCACTGAAGATGTAAGACGGCCAGACCATTATAAATAGGGAAGCATGTTGTTTACCATGACAATCGAAGTGATTTGTTTCTGAAGATATGGATAAACAACGCGATTTAATAGTCTTTGAATGTGGGATGATTGTTGGCGCTCGGAGCCATGGAGTGAATATCAACAAAACAGCTGCATTCGTTAAATGTTGAAGAGCAGCTCTTGCTAAAGTGTTTAAAAACTGGACTGTGAGCAGGAAAACTGGGTCTGAACATGTGAGTTGTGGCTGTCAGCGACTAAAACACGTGGGCTTGATGTGGGAGGAGCCGACGCCATCAAGATAGACTCTTGACATTTGGTGAAAGTGAGTGCGAAATCGGGAACGAAAGCGCTCGGAAGTGTGGAATCGTGGGTTAGGAAAATTCCGTCAAGAATTTTCTGGAGTTCCCTCTTCGATGAATGGTTTCGCTAAAGGAGTTTTTCTCAAGTGTGCGCCGATGACGCGAGAGGGAAGGTGGCGTGGAGAGAGGACAGTCGGGTGGAAGTTGAGGCGATGAAATGTTCACAATAGGAACAAGGAATTATGTTGTTCAAGCGACGGGTCGTGCCGAGCGGAATGTTCATGAAGGAAATTGCTGGCACCTTCCCAGGTCAGCTCCATGGATGCAGCCCGAATAAGATAAGTCGAATTACTTACATTATATGGACAAGTGCTTGGAGTCCTGTGTTATCGTGCTACAGAGAGAAAGCACAAATTTGGCTAGTGTGGCCACTAAGTTGGATACTGAATTATTCACTTCGGTTAGTTTAAGTTCAGAGCGAGAGAGCTCCGTAATTAATACAGTTTGTGAACATTTTTCAGAACCAGGATTTCGTACTATGCAATTGGAAGGAGTTATGGATATAAGCCTTTCTTCGCAGGTGTTGGTTTTGCCGTTATTGCCGTCACCAGCTTTTAGACAGCCTAGTTTTATGGACCATGTATATGCTAGCATGGGTTCAAATCTTTTCCATGATTTATCAGTGCTGGAAAAATATATCATTGTAATGGGGATTTTTCCAATGGGAATGGAACGATTTTTCGATATTGGTATAAACGGATTTATTGAGATTGTGCCTAGCCATACAAACTTTATGAACGTCATTGGGGTCCATGTTATTAACCGACTTCAAAAAAGAGGAGGTTCTATGTTCGTCTGTATGTATTTTTTTATGTATGTTCATCGATATTTCCGTCATTTATAAACAGATTTTAAAAATTCTTTTTATATTGGATTCGGTTTAGCACCAAGATGGCCCCATATTAATGTCATTGTTTAAGTCGGTTTAATTTTTTTAAATTTATAATTATTTTATTCATGGAGTGATGGGCTTGAAGTTATTAGTTATTCTTATCATTCAACATACTCACGACTGAATTGCATAATTGATAGTAGTATGCTTTCAATTTCCTTTCCGTAATTAATTGCTTATTGGAATACGCGTTGGTAAGGCATTAAATAGTTTGAGAATCTCTTGTTTATTCTGCGGATCTACTACTAAGATAGCTATAATTGCATTATTTAATACTCAGTCCTGGATTGATAAGTGAAGGACATAAAACTGAGACCTTAATTAATTGACTAATTATACAGGGTGTTTCAAATTACACCACCAAACTTGGCAAAACGTTAGAGGGGATCAATGTGAACATCTTTTGTTAATAACGTTTTATTCTAAAATGACTGTGCAGTCAGCTACGGTACAAAGATTCCACTGTTTCATCCTGTTTATTCGGAGTCTCATTAGCAAAAAGACAGTATTGCTTAATGTTTTGAATAACATTAATTTACCCACCACAGAATTATTCCTTTAAATTCATACAGTAGTATGCCATTAGACACATGGTTAGTACAGAAAGCAATTGTAAAGTTTAGTTGTCAATTGGAACCATTGCAAACACAGCATGCAGACGTACTCAAATGAAGAATTGGCTGACATGCATTTCGTGTATGGAGCAGCCAATGGGAATGGGAGATGCAGCTAGGCTATACCAGGAAAGATACCCCACCAGATGTGTGCCTCACTATCAGACATTCGCGAATCTGTATCGGCGACTTCGTGAAACAGGATCTTTCTCCAGGAACATGGGCAGCGCAGGACGACCACGGAACAGGACGAGATTCTGCAACAATTTGCTGATAATCCAACAACATGTGTACGTGCTGTAGCGCACAACCTGGGTGTGAACCACACTTATGTTTGGAGAGTTGTGCACGAGAATTTGCTGTATCCATTCTACCGGCAAAAGGTCCAATCATTGAAGATAACTGACTACCCTCTTCGTGAAGCATTTGCAACATGGTATTTAGCACAAAATCATACGGACCCTACATTCACATCACGTGTATTATTCACAGATGAAGCCATGTTTACACGAGAGGGAATGTTTAATTCACACAATGCACACCTGTGCGCCCATGAGAATCCACACGCACGTTTTCTCCGTGCATATCAACAGCAAGTATTAACGTTTGGTGTGGAATTGTGCATGGACAATAGGGAGAAATATCAAAACATAAACATTGAATATCCGCCATCTTTTGAGGGCATCGAGACCCATGGCTGCCATGGCTCTGAACTTATCCCATTGTTATACAATACATCCAAACACGCAACAACTCGTTACCATCGTTATATAATAACAAGTCGGGCAAAAACGGCGCACTTCGATGAGTAGCAGTATAGGATTGCCTTCCTCTTGCCCTCAAAAAATGGCAGCTGTACCCATCATTCAATGCGAAGAAATTTTCCCCTATTGATTGGCTCATACATGTTGACCGTTTCCTTAACTGGGCATACGTACAACATGTTTCTTCAGCATGTGGTACCAGAACTCTTGGAAGACATACCACTGAGAGTTCGCCGAGACATGTGGTACCAGCATGATGGGGCACCATCCCATTTCTCCCGGGAAGTGCGTGATTACCTTAATGCAAGATTTCCAAACAAATGGATCGGTCGTGGAGGTCCTATTAACTGGTCACCCAGGTCACTAGACCTCACAGGTCTGGACTACTTCCTTTGAAGTCATATGAAAAGTGTGGTGTATGAAACTTTTGTTGAGTCACAGGAAGATCTTGTGGCACGTGTGATGGCTGCTGCAGCGATGGTAAACGAGATGCCTGAAGTGTTTCAGCGCATCAACCGTTCCATGTTACGACGATGTGAGACTTGCACTGAAACAGGTGGTCGACATTTCGAGCACATTATGTAGTAATAAGACATTACTGACTTATCTAATTAATGTTCTTTGTAATGATGTGAATAAACGTGTTAAAGGTTAACAGTGTTTCCATTCATGTTAATTAAGGGTCAATCCATATGAAGTGATCCAAAAAAATCTAAGTTGGTCGCTTGACCATTTTTAAATATTTTGATTTTTTTATATGTGATTACCCTATAATTGAGAAGTTCAAAACAGTTTTTAAAAAAGTTTTACCTTGCACCATTACTGAATGGCGGCCATTTATATTTGTAAGCGCACGAAGGTTTTTCAAAATATAATTTAAATACTTGGTTACGTCAATATGGAGCGCTAATCGTTTGCTCAAAATAGTTTTTCCTAATAATTTCCCAAATTTCTAAATATGAATTGAAAAATATGAATTTCTTGAAAAATTTCAATTGTTGACATCTTGCTAAAAAGCTAAAAATAAAAAAAGCTTACGAAAGTACAAACTATAATCAGTCGATTTTTAGATCAAAATGTTGTTGTAATGTTTAAAGTTTAATTTCCTTATTTAAATTTAATGAGGATAAAAATTGAGCGTTGTTTATAAAAAATATTACAATACTTATAAAATGTCTCTAAATTTTGGAGTCGTTCAGAAAACAATGCAAATATTATCAAGACGTTTTTATCAAAAATAAATTGATTCATAATAAAAATAAAAATGGCACAAAACTTTACCATTAAGTGGATATTAATTCCAAATATAATAATTTAAAAAACTACAGGAATGCCCAAGTGCTTAATAATTTAAAATTCCACGATTTTCAATTCATTCTTGCAAGAATTTTTGAAAGTAAAATTTTTAATTGCACATTTTAATGGTTAATTATAACTTATGGACATTTTTAAAAAAAATTGTATAATTTTTTTAATCCTTTCTTCAATTCCAAATATAGAAAGAATCTATGAAAAATTTTGTCTAATTTGTCTAAAGTATATATTTCTTTGCAGTTTTGAATTTTTAATTTTCAATTAAAAGTAGAATTTACAATTAAACTTGTAAATATGAAACACATGTGATCGTTTAATTTTTTTCCTTTTTTTAACAATTAGGCATGCAATTTTTAAAATAGAAATTGTAAGGCCCAAAAAGGGAAAACTATTCATAGTTGTGAAAGACAACTTGCAATTAAGGTTATTTCTTATTTCGATAAAGCTGCTTCTCATAAAATAAAACCAATTCCAATCGTCAATGCTACCAAAAGAGCGGCTGCTGCACTTGGAATCAGCGAAAAAACAGTGCAGAGAATTCGAAAAGAAGGAAATTCAAGTGCAAAAATAGAAACTCCAGGGAAAAAAAGACCAAAATCTACAAGGCGAAATGTAGAAGATTCTGTCGACGATTTTGATTTGGCTGTAATACGCCAAAAAATAAACGAAATGATTTCGACAAAACGTATTTTTCCAACAGTTGCAAAATTACTTCCTATTTTGCAAAAAGAAATTAATTTTCGTTGGAAGGCAACTTCTTTGCGAAAACTACATAAGCTGGGATACCGATGGAGAAAATGCAAAAATAAACGATCAGTGTTAATTGAACGATCAGACATCATTGCATGGAGAGGTAGATACCTGAGAAATATGAAAAAAATAAGAGAAGAAAATCGTCCTATTGTTTACATCGATGAAACATGGATCGATTCAAATTTGGCTTTCAAGAAATGTTGGCAAGATGAACAAACGGGTGCTATTGTGGATGTGAACACGTCTAGACGTATTATTGTTGTGCACGCTGGTGGAAAAAACGGATTAATAAACAATGCGGCGTTGTTATATAAAGCATCTACAGCACATGGAGATTATCACGGACAAATGAACCAACAAAAATTTGAGAAGTGGATAATAGAAATGTTGATCCCTAATTTGGAGCCGAATTCAGTTGTTGCAGATAATGCACTCTATCTATCATACAGTGTAAATTGAAAAAGTGCCAACTACCAATTGCACGAAACTGTAAATCCACCCATTTGGGTGACTTTCGGTGAAAATCATGAACGTTTGGCAAAAGTGTGCAGGAAACTGTTCTTAAATCTGACATGCAGAACTGGTTGGAGCAAAAAAACATTTCATTTGATCAAAAAAGCAAAAAATTTGAATTGATGGAACTGATAAAACGAAATAAACCTGCTGAAAAAAGTGTATTCCCTTGATACAATTTTGCAGCAGCACGGACACACGCTGGTTTGAATTCCATCATACCATTGCGACTTGAATGCAATGTAATTCATCTGGACAAACGTAAAAAATTTTGTTCGTCAAAACAACGTTAAAGCCGACATGATATTAACTGATCTGATGAATTAAGCAATGCCGCACTACAACAGTAGAACAGTGGTCATCAGTATGCAGCCACGTAGAAAAACTGGAGCAGAATTATTGGAACACAGATGGATTAATAGAGGAGGTTGAAAAGTTTGATCGTCCACATATCAAACGACAGTGAAACAGATTCCAATGAAACAAGTTCAGAAAACATCTAATTCTTCCTCGGACAGTGACGTGTAATACTAATATACCAAATACTACAGATTAGTTACACATTGTTGCTCTTTTTTTCAATTTCTAATGTATTTAGTTTACTCTGATTTAATGTCTCTATCTCAAATGCTTGTGTTAAAAACTATTACTATGAATCTATTCAGTGTTGGGGGACAAACAGCCAAATTTGAGTCGATCCATGTTTCAACGATGTAAACAATAGGATGATTTTCTTCTCTTATTTTTTCATATTTCTCATGTATCTACCTTTCCAAACGTTTTCATTTGTTTGGAAACACGGCCAGAGCTCATTTTTGCGCTACTTTTCCCTCCCTTCATAATTTATAGACTGATATGCAACTACAGCAACACCATATGAGCACATTAAGAAACTCAGCGGTCTTCTCGTGGCGCGCGGACAATATTTTGTGACGGACAATTTCCGTCATTAAAATGTGTTTTTGCACACACATCTGTGAAACTAATTATTAATTAACCTTCATAATTATTTCGAACAACAATCTCTTTTGTGACAATAGTGAATAAAGACGGGAGGGCTTGTTAGGAGCTTTCTACCAGGGAAAGCATAATATGAAGCAATTAAGGAAGAGGGAGGGTTACCTGAATAATTTAAACACATTAAACTTTATTTTCATTCAGGGAAATCAAAGTGGATTCATATTTTAAACGAATTTGTGATTAGGTTTAAAATACATGAGTGCCCAATAGATGTTCTTTTGTTTTAACCATAATCATAGAAGGGAAGTAGTGAAACTTTCTTATGCTTTTACATTGACATAGAAGAAAATAATTTTTTATTACTGAAGATTTAATGCTTATCTGAAACCAATTGTTGTATACATTCCTTTATTAGAGTTAAAAGTAAACTAAAAAATTTAGTTTATAATTTTTGACGAGATATTTGTAGAAAAAATTGCAACCGAACATTAAAGTGTGCAGTCACTCGAAATTGTCTCCGCGGGAGTTTTGTGAAACTGTGGCGGTGCTGCAGATTTGACTCCAATCGCAGGAATTGTTTTGCAGTTTGAGTCGTTTATTTAATTTCATTTAAAAGATATTGTAGAACAAATATTATTTATTATTTCTTTGTTATGTAGTTAAATAAATTGTTAATGAAAGTAAGTATATTTAAAAAATAAACTGAATAAAAAAAAATCAAATAGATGCATAATCATAGTACTCTCATATCATGATTATGGTACCCAAAATATTTCTTTAAATTTAGAATTAATTTGTTAAAAAGAAATGAACACAGCATGGTAAGATTCAGTATAAAAACAATGACTTTTTGGATAGAGTGAAGGGGTTAGAAGACGTCTTATATACAGGGGCCTTTAGAGGAGGGGGGGGGAAGAAAAATGTAGGGAGGGAAAGCCAAAGACACTGAAAGAAGCTGTAGAAAGCCCCTTGACAAATTAAAGAATAGTTGGAGGGAGAGGGGAGTGGGGGAAAGGTATTGAAAGAATGGTGCCTTTGCGAAGGTTAATGTCATTATAGGGAATTGAATTTCATGAGAAAAGGACTCGAATTGCTTTCTCTCTTTTTTGTTATGGAAGTTGTTATGAAGAATATAAAGACTAACGTCCTGTAAGGAGTAGCCACGAGAATTTAAGTGTTTAGCGAATGTATTTTGTTCACCCTGTATTTTGTATTATATCCAGACTAGTTTTTATTTTCTGGCTAGAGAATTGAGGAGAGATGTTTGTAATGCAGTGAAAAGTAAAACAAATAAAAAATTTGCAAAATTGCTCTCTTAAAATTTGAACTCTTTCTCTGATTATATTTGAACTGTTATTTATTTTTTAAGAGTATAATTCTGTTTTAAGTTTATTAATAATAAAAGGCAATAAAGTTTAATAAATGCACAATTGAAATGTTATTTTTTGATATATTGTCATTCTTTTTAGATTTTATCATTTTGTAAATAAAAGTTAACAAGAAAATAAGCTTGGAGCCCAAGGTCTATAAAAGAAGGTCAGGACACGAAAATGGAGCCGCCATTTTGGTTCTAAATGTGGCGTTTCCTATACAATTTTCATGTTAAATATAGGCGATTTTCGTGCAAAAAAAAAATCATTAAACAACCAAAATGGGACATTAAAATGGAAGTTGTTATAATTATTTCTAAAATATAGCATTTAAAAACCTCAACTCAAGAAACAGGAAGAACTAAAATATTTCAAAGTTATTAAAAGGTGAATCCAATGATTCGTTGAAGCGAGTTAATTGAATAATTTCATGAATTTTAAAAATTTCAAGAAATTAATAAAAAGAAAATTCACAAAATGACCGCTTAATAAAATATCCAAATGAAATTAAAATTTAATACTCCAATAATTTTTAAATTTTGGCCTAATAACAATTTTGACACATAGCCTCATTATTATTATATAAACATAATTTTGATAAGAATAAATTTAGTTTTCAGTTTCGCGTTGAAAACAACCTTAATTGTCATAAATTATTTTAATAAATTCGGCCTGGAAATTATGACGTAATTTAAGCTATGACAAGTTATGTTTTCAACCAGAAACTGAAAATTGCAAATTTCATTTCTTTAAAATTATGTCCAAATAATTTTCAGGCTGTATGTTAAAATTGTTAATAGACCATCGACGTTAAAATTATTATTAAGCCAAAATTTAAAATTTATAGGTGTATTAAAAAATTTATAATTCATTTTGAAATCTTATTAGAATGTCATTGTGATTTTTCTTGATCTAGTTTTTTTTTTTTAATTAATTTGTGAAGTTTTTAAAATTTTTGAAATTATTAAAAGTTTTTTTGAAGTGTCGAAAAATAAATTCTTGCAGATGAGTTTTAATCTTTTTAATTAAATACACGGGAACTTTTAAAACAGGTTTAATTAGGTCTCCGGTCATATTTTCATCTCGTATTACAAAAATTTTTATATAAACATAAATTTTGCAATAAATCATATATATTGAAAATTTTACAATAAACAGTAAAATTTGCATTGAATATAAAATAGCAGTTTTACAATAAATTATATAAAAAAATAAAATTTGGAAAACAGTGAAGAGTTAGTGAAATTTTAGAAGTGGAAATTTATGTGTTTCTGTTCCTGTATCTGCAGAGATTCTCATAAAAAAATCTCTTACTTCCATATATTGTTTTGCATGCATATTTTTCATTAAAATCCTCTGAGAAAATGTATAATCTGACTGACAGATACATAAATATTACTGATTCAGTGATATCATGTTTGCATGTAAATATCAGCTTTTAAGTTAAAGAGTGCAATATTATTTTTTAAAATTTCCCTTTTACATTTTTTTTTATTTAAAAGATATGCACTGTAATTATTTTGGAATCATTAATTTCATTAGAGGCAATTCGATTGCTGTATAACTGCATTATAGTTTAGAACCAAAGTGGCCGCTGGCGCAAAGAATTGTGGGATCATGTCCTGACCTTCTTTTATAGGGAGTGCAAGTGACTACGTCACAGCTGACGTCATTTGCGCTATGAACGGGCCGAGAGCCTAGAAAATGGGAACGCTGGTTCCAAACATTGGAACCACGCAATATACGTACTAGTAACGTTGAAACGGGCGGCCAGTAAAAATGACATCTCTTAAATTATTATGTTAATTTGTGTAATTGATACTATTATTAAGACATTTAATCCCATTATATAATTTATACATTAATATTAGAACGCTTTTTAATCACTTTTAATCACTTAGCAAAAGAATGCCATCGTTCGCGGATCTTTCTTTCTTTCTTTGGAAAAACGATAGATGTCTAAATCGCTGTTTTGGCTCCTTCCTGAGCAGTGAGGAACTAAACAATTTCACATCTTAAATGTGTTATAAACACTGGGCTTATACAAAGCGATTTTATTCCATCCCTACGTTGGAACCATGTTAAATCCCGAAGCGAGAAGACTTGTTTGGAACCAAATCGAGTCACGTGACTGAAGAATTCCAAGGACTGACGTCACACTTGCACTCCCTATAGACCTTGTTGGAGCCAAAACAGCAGTGGCGCCATCATGCGCTGGAACATAGAGAACTACGGAGTTTCACTACTTCCCTTCTATGATTATGTTTTAACGTTCGTCAGACCGTGGAAAAGGGAGGGAAAACCAATGATATCTAAAACAACTGGATCGCTGACTCACTGGGAGAGAACTGAGGCTGTAATTCTAGGCCTCCTGAAGCTACTAGTCAATGACCTGAAGGGATCATTTATGAGAAATGAGCGTTTTCAGGGATTTAACCTTATGAGCGTTTATGAGGAATTATTATTTTTGAAGGATTTAACCTACTAGTCAATTTATGAGCGTTTATGAGGGATTTAACCTTGCTTTTTAGGCCACCTGACGCTACTAGTCAATGACCTGAAGGGAAAATTTATGACGTATTTTGGCTTCACTTCTCAATGCCGACTGCGGATAGAGTCAGCGATCCAGTTGTTTTAGATATCATTGGGGAAACACTCATGAGGCGGTATAACCATGGCAACAAGGGAATTTCCTCAGCGGTGATGATCATGTAGGAGGGGGGGGGGAGAGATGGTAAGAAAACGCAGAGCCATCAAATGAACGAACGTTGTTTCAGACTGTCTGACGAGGGGGTGGGGGAGAAACTTAAAAAACGTTAGAGCAGAAGTTATTTAAGTTCACTGAGAATCGAGAGTTAGTTCTCATTTTGACTTGGTCTATCGAGCAATCATCAACGCTTTCCTGTTATCATTTTCTGGCAGGGAAGAGAGAAGCCATTGGAGAGTATGCGAGTCACGGAACACATGCAATATGATGAAAAGCTGGTGTGTAGACTAATAATAAAAGATTATGATTGACAACTGCTTGTGAACTGATTTCGACTTGTTTCAAATACATACGGACGCATTAATGAATAACTATGTTCTCCTGGTCTGAGTAAATTGACTCGAAGGAAAGACATTGTGAGCATGCGAGCGAGCAAGCATCGGCGGATCAGAGGCTACTGACGGGGTGCACTACACGTATTGTACAGCGTCAAGGCATTCCACCACCCAGACAACTAGAGAAAGAGAGGATAGAAGAGGGACACCGTGTATACACTAAGAAGTTGTCACAAAGGAACAAATAATCTGTGACATCCTTTGGGGACAGTGAACCACAGCATTATACAACGTGTTCCTTCAGATTCACCAGAATTGCACAGTACAAGAATAAATGAAAGTGAAACAAATGTGTTCTGTGAAAGGTTGAAACTTAGATAAGTATTTTTATTTTGATATTTTAGGCCCTTGTGTAATTAATAACTTTCGGTATTAAGGCACAGCATAAAATTTAAGGTTAGATGGCGGACTCTCGATATTAATTACAGAACTCAAAAGTCATGGGCACTCATAAGATATCATAGTCATTTATTATTCAGTCATTGTATTTTCCAATTTAACTATTATTGAATTAAACCATTTCAATTTTATTTTGCATATTATTTTGAATAAAGACTCTTGCCTTTTAAAGTTTTTAAATTGCAAATTCGTAGAATTTACTCATAGTAACAGGGAGAATTAAGTACATATAGTTTTATGCTAAAATTTACTTAGTTTATTTATTGTGGGTGAAGTATTATTGATAATTGGAACAAGAGAGATTATTACCGTAGCATTTAGAAGTGTACCATTACTGATAGCTCATGATACGTACTGATAAGTCTCACGTGTGCATGAATAGGGAACATCTAGCGGTAGGTGATACAAGCTAGCACGCTCGTGCCTGCTAGGTGACCTGGAGGACTTGGGGTTACATTATTGCATACACAACACAGGGGTATTAGTACGATTACGAGAGATATCACACATGAGCTGTGACAAATGAATCTGGAAGGAAAAATATTGCATACACAATGCACCACTCTAGAAGTTATTTTGTTTAACACAGTAGAATATTTGAGGATATTTACAATAAAAGTAAGGGACCAAGGACCAGCTAGAGAGGAATATTCCTAAGGATATGACTTACAAAATATCTTGACATGCACCAGTTCTGTTGAATTCCTGAGAATTTGAATTTGTATCCAGAAATGGTAATTAAACTGTAAAATGAAAGATCTGTTATGTAAAATTATTTGTAAAATTAAGATTTTACAAATAAATGAAACATACAAGAACTTCAAGCAATAAATACAAGATTTGCTAATTATTTACTTCATATTTATATAAAACAAATGTAATTAATTTCACATCTTAAACAAATGATTAATTTTTTACTGTTTTTTTATTTCCTAAGATGTAATATGTAATTAAAAACAATGCCGGATTCAATAAAATATTTTAACATGAACCTCTCATGATCCCATTTTCAAACTTACAATCATTTCAGTATTAGATAAAGCATTATTTAATTTTTTGAATTTTTGAAGCGGTGCATTTTAAAAAATTTTAATTTAAATTTGTAATTTAAATTTTATTGAAATAAATTCTTCTAAATCCTAATGTGTTGCATATCATTGAAAAATATCTGTAAAATAGCACCTACCACAGCTTTCTGGATCAATTAGGAAAGCTTTTAGTTAATTTTGAAAATTTATATGTCAGGGTTTTTTGACTGATTTTTTGATCTTTTGCAGGGCTATATTTTCAAAACGGATTGATATTTGTAATAAGATTTGGTATTTTTCTATGCCTATACGGACACTACCTCTAATGCCAGGATTCACCCAAATCTGATTGAGTGAGGTATATTTTTACTGAAAATTGTGTTGATTTGAGTGGCTAATGTGCTAGTATAAGCAATTTTGGAGGACAGCTGTTGATATGGTGTGCTTTATTAGTGCAAGGGATTATTGATCAGTTTTTTCTTTGATGAGACTTGACTGTAGAGAATTATCTTGAGATGCTTGACTCGTCTTTTATTCCTAAAGGTTCCGTTTAATCAGCAGTGTTCAAACAGGGTGGTGCTAGGCCTCACACAACACTTGAGATTCTCGATTATCTGCATTCAAAGTTTCAGGACATCGTGAATTCAAATCGTTTTTATGTTTGACTAGCAGAGGCACCCGGCTTGCCAGGGATAATTATAGTTGTAGGTAAACAGAACAACCTGTGGACGAAGCTCCCATTGTTCAGACGTTTCCGACGCCCGGATAACTTTTTGCCTTCTCTGACCAATACCCGTTCTTTTCTTCGGTGGAATTTCGATAGATATAAAATTAATATGTATGCTTTCAAAGACTATTAAAGAGCACACTACCGCGTGCTTGTTCGTTTGAAGAGTCGAGATGATATACACTGAACGACCAATTTATTAGAGATACCTCTTACGGAAAATGGATCGGCCTCCCAATGACACCCAAACAATGGAACAGGCTGAAGCAATGTATAAAAGGGATGCATTGGATCACAAGTTGCAGTCAGCCGCAGAACTGGACTGACTACGGGTAAATCCAAGGATTTGACCGACTTTGAACGAGACATGATCGTTGGAGCTCGACGGGCACAGTTGATCTATTCGCAAACCGCGAACATCCTCGAGTTTCCCGTGCAACAGTGTCAAGGGTATTTCATAAATGGCAGTTATTACCAAAAAACAACCTCCAACAAACACAACTCCGGACGAAACAGGGCGTGGATGAACGAGACCAACGGCGAAAGGCACGAATCATCCACAGCAACAGGACGGGAACAACGGAACAAATCGCAACGCAGTTCAATGAGGGAGCATCCCAACCCATTTCGGAGCACACGGTGCGGCGCACCTTGCACCGAGCTGGGATTAACAACAGGCAGCCAGTATGGGTACCGTCGCCGTCACGGCAAAATAGGAAAGCGCGCCTGCTATGGGCACACAGGCATCGCCACTGGACACTGGATGAGTGGAAGAAGGTCGCCTGGTCCGACGAATCGCGGTTCTTACTTCATCATGCGGATGGCAGAGTGCGCATCTGGCACAGATAGCCCGAGGCCATGGACCTATCCTGTCAGCAGACAACCGTACAGGCGAGTGGAGGAGGAGTGCTTGTCTGGGGTGTCTTCTCTTGGGACACACTGGGTCTTTGATATCCGTATACACGTCCCAGAATGCGACACACTAACTGAACATCGTTGCCGATCAGGTGCACCCGTTGATGATGACTGTGTTCCCTGGTGGTGACGGAC
Source organism: Rhysida immarginata (assembly GCA_023313115.1). Taxonomy (NCBI): domain Eukaryota; kingdom Metazoa; phylum Arthropoda; class Chilopoda; order Scolopendromorpha; family Scolopendridae; genus Rhysida; species Rhysida immarginata. Next base: position 1,253,629 of record JAHWFO010001255.1, read on the forward strand.
AGTTTCAGCAGGACAGTGCTCCCTGTCACCGTTTCCGAATGGTCTTGGACTGGTTCGAGGAACATGATCCGGACTTCCACCTGCTTCAGTGGCCAGCTCGGTCGCCCGATCTCAACCCGATCGAGCATTTATGGGATGAAGCGGAGAGAACTATCCGACGCCTTTCCACACTAGCGTCCAACCTCCATCAATTACGGGACGCTGTGATGTTAGTGTGGGTTTCAATACCTTGTTGAATCCATGCCAGCATGTATTCAGGCAATTCTCGCCGCTAAAGAAGACGAAACACGCGATTAGTAGGGTGTCTCTAATAAATTGGTCAGTGTATGCTTTGTTATCGATTATGTCGTAAACTGTCCCCGAGATTGACTGGCGTCCTTATCTCCCTAACCCACTCCAAGAGGAAGGGGAAGCTGCCGTCGCGTCTGAAATGCTCTACACTGTTCAAGGGTTTCAAACACACAAACTTTCGCAAATCGTCAGAACATTTGTTAGGGAACTGAAGGGAGACACGTGTATACTCAGAGACTGCCCAATCTATACCGCCTATACTCATTTCCTGCTCAGTTTCTCCGGCGTTGATGTGGAAATACATGGCATTAATAACTTCGACGAAACAACTCTCTACTTGGGTGGCAGTGAATATACATGATCGTTTGTGTCTGTGTGCTCTGCAATCCCAACAATCTGAATGGGATTATTCATACTTGGTAATCTGTTGTTGCAATTCGTACTCTGCTCTCGATGTCTTGAAGCAAAAGTTGGATATTCATCATTTTCTGTGGTCTAGCAGTCGTAGTTTCTTTTGCACGCTTACATCGTCAACGGTCACTTGGGAACTTCATGACCACTGTATTACTCACCACTTGCTCAGCTTCTTAAAGTCTGCTAATTCTCCATTATCTCCAGTCACTTCTCACTTTTAAAGATTTTCAGGAGAATGTTAAGTTCTAAGAACTATCAATTCTAATAAAAGCCCGAACAACAGGGATTATATGCATTGTTACAAATTCAATTTTGCTTTATAATTCGCAGAGATGGGATTACTTGCCTTAATGAACGTTATTTATATTGCACAAACTTTGACTTGCATTGTTGGTCATTAGATTATATTGTTGGTGAATTGTGTGTTGATACCATTGTTGATACAAAGACGATGGGTTTATTGTTGCACAAACTTTACCTTGCGTTGTTGATCATGAGATACCTCTTATTAGTATGCCCTGCCATCTTTATGAATATCGAATATTACCGATAATTATTATTTTTTCGAAATCTAATGTAGACAGTGATCTTCCTCTTGCTTTGAAGATCAAGTGTGCAAAATTTCATCAAGATCAGAATAAAACTGTAGATTTATACATTGTACAATAAACAAAAACATAAACAACCCACAAGCAAACAAACATTCTTCTTTTTTATATGATTAGCAGAGGAACCCAGCATTGCCCGGGATAATTACAGCTATAGGTTAAACCTCAAGAAGTTAAATAATAAATTAGTTTTCAGTAATTCTACAATTTCTTGCTGCAGACGAAGCTATTGTTCAGGTGTTTCTCTCTGCCCAAAACTCATTTATTTGTTCGGTGGCATTTTGTTAGATATGAATTGTTGATTATTATAGGGCATAATATTGTATGCTTGTTGATTTGAAAAGTCGAGTTCATGCATGCTTTGTTATCGGTTGTGTATGTCGGCAACTGTCGCCTGAGCGAAGGGAGTGCTTCCTCTGTTACCTTTCCACACTTTCTCAATATCTGCAAATTCTCCATTATCTCAGGTTACTGATCATTTTTAAAGATTTTCAAAAAAATATTAACTTCTAAGAATTATCAATTCTAACAACAGGAATTTTATGTATTGTTACAAATTCAATTTTGTTTTATAATTCTCAAACATCATTCTTAATGAACCTACTTATATTGCACACTTCACCTGATAATCCGGCGTTGCTCGGGACTTTTTTTAACCTCTTGTTGTCCTGCCTCAGATTTAAATGATATCCATCACTGGTGAGCTTCACTGGATACTTTAGACCCATCTTTCTTTTAAAGTTTCCCTTGCCATTGACGTAGAAGCTCTTAGTAAAAAGATTTTTAAATGCTCCCAATGGATGGACCTCTCCATGTATGGCACAGGTAGCCGAAAAAATTTCTTGATCACGTAATCTTACTTTAGATGTACACTCACCCTGCTGTAGTGAACTTCGACGATACAAATCTCTTCTTGGGTGACAGTGAATGTACGGGTTGTGGTCTGCAATCCATACAATTTGAATAGGGTTATTTACTACTTGGTAATCTGTTGTTGTAATTCACACTCTGCTCTCCATGTCTTGAAGCAAAACTTGGCCATTCATTACTTTGTGTAGTCTAGCAGTCGCCGTTTCTTCTGTTGATACGCTTGCATCGTTGAGGACTGCCTGGGAACTTCGATGACTACTTGATCACTCACGACTTGCTCAGTTTCTCAATAGTCAGTTATAAGAAACAAACAAATCCATGAACAAAGCCACAAACATTTTTCTTTATATATATATATAGACGAGCAGAGGCACCTGGCGTTGTCCAGGATAATTGCAGTTGTAGGTAGACAGAACAACTTCAAGAATTTTAATAATTATGTTGGTTTTCAGTAATTCTACAATTTTCTGCTGTAGACCAAGCTCCCGTTGTTCAGAAATTTCCGACGTCCAGATGACTTTTTGTCCTTCAGCTGCAGTGTTTCTCTAAACTAGACTCGTTCTTTTCTTCAGTCGCATTACGATAGATATGAATTAATATGTATCGTTTGAGCAACTATTAAAGAGCAGAATACAGGCCTAAAGAGGCGAATTGATAGGTGCTTTTTTATTGGTTATGTCGCCAGAGAATTACTGCCGTCCGTAAAAACCCAACCCACTAGCAGAGGAAGGTTAATTTGCCACCACGTCTACTCTGTTCAAGGTTCCAAACACACAAACTTTCGCCAATCGTCTGAACATTTGTTTGGGAGCTGAAGGGAAACACGCGTATCTCTTTAAATCCTCGAAAGAGACTGCCCTATCTATATGGTCAATTATACTCAATTCCTGCTCAATTTCCCTGGTGATGATATGGATATATATGGCAAATATAACTTCGATGAACCAACTCTTCTTCTTCCCATGATCTTTTGTGTCTGTGTGCTCTGCAATTCCAACAAACTTAAGGGGGTTATTCACTACTAGGTAATATGTTGATGCACTTCGCACTCTGCTCTCGGTGTCTTGAAGCAGAATTTGGGCTATGTGTGGCCTAGCAGTCACCATTTCCTCAGTTGACATGCTTGCATCGTCGACAACCGTATGGGAACTTCGATGACCTCTTCTGGGTCACTCAACACTTGCTCACTTTCTCAATAGTTTGCTAGCTCTCTATTATCTCCAGTTATTGTTCATTTTCAAAGATTTTCAAGAAAATGTTAAGTTCTAAGAACTATCAATTCTAAGAAAAGCCCGAACTTCAGAATTCTATGCGTTGCCCAGGATAATTCCAGTTGTAGGTAAACAGAACAATCTGAAGAAGTTAAATTAAAACGCTAATTGATTTTCAGTAATTCTACAATTTCCGACTGTAGACGAATCTCCCATTGTTCGGATGTTTACGACGCCCGAATAACTTTTTTGTTTTCTCTGACCAATTCTCGTTCTTTTGTTCGTTGGCATTTCGATAAATATGAATTATGTATCTCTCGAACGATTATTAAAGAACACAATACAGTGTGCTTGTTGATTTGAAGAGTTTAGTTGATGTATTATTTGTTTTCAGTTATGTCATAAATTGTCGCTCGAAACCGACCAGCATCCGTATATACCTAAACCACTGGAAGAGGAAGGGAAAGGTACTCTCGCTTCTATAAGGTTCTACACTGTTCAAGGGTTCCAAACACACATATTGTCTGAACATTTGTTACGGTGCAGAAGGCAGAACATTTTGAAGCAAAACTTGGGCATTCATCACTTTGCGTAATCTAGCAGTCGCCGATTTTTCTGTTGGCATGCTCACCATTTGCTCAATTGCAGCAGTGTGCTGGCGAAGCCAATACCGCACGAAGCCAAATGATAGCTTCCTCTGTCGCCTTTCCACACTTTCTCAATAGTCAGCTAACTCTCAATTATCTCCAGTTACTGCTCATTTTTAAAGATTTTCAAGAAAATGTTAAGTTCTGAGAACTATTACTTCTAAGAAAAGCCGGAACAACAGAATTCAATGCATTGTTACAAATTGAACCTTATTTATAAAGCACAATGTTGCCTTGCATTGTTGGTCATGAGATTATATAGTTAGTCTGTGCATAGTGTTTGTGAATTGCTTGTTGATCCCATTGTTACCTATTGTTGCACAAACTTTGTCTTGCATTGTTGCTCATGAGATACCTCTTATTAATATGCCCTGCCATCATCATGAATATCGATTTATTATCGATAACTAGCTGAAAACCCGACTTCGCCTGGGACTTTATTGATCCTCCTGTTGGGTTGACCTGCCTGAGATTAAAAATCCATTTTCACAACCGGGCAAAATCCATTTGCACTGGATACTTTAGATCTCATATTTCCTTCGAAGTTTCCTTGTCCTTGACGTAGAAGCTCTTATACCCTCCAGCTCTAGACGAGGCTTCCGTTGTTCAAATGTTTCCGATGCCGGATAACTTCTTGTCTTTTAGCTGCAGAGTTTCCTGACCAATGCTCGTTCTTTCTCTTTCTTTGCCAAACATACAAACAAACCCAGAAACTTTTGTCAGTCGTCTGAGTTAGAGGGCTGAAGGGAGACACGTGTATCTCATTTGCCTCCTAGATATCCTTATCGTCTGCTATACTCATTTTATGTTCAATAGCATAAAACGAATGTACTGTCGTTGCATCATCATTTTATGCTCATCCTATCCTATCGTATCCTTTGCTCGACTTTTTAAAATTACGTTTGGTTTGGATTGGTTTGTTTGGTATTAACGTCCTTTTCAACTGCCATGGTCATTTCAGGACGGCGTTATAGGGGCCGCAAATTTTGCCTCGCAAGGGTTATTTAACGTGCAGCCGGCAAACGACTACATGGGACCAATGGCTTTACTTCCCTTCCGAAGGAAGTGGGTGATATCAGGATTTTCCCCCTGAAAAAAATCCTCGTCGTCCTCGGCCGGGGTACTTTTTTAAATTAAAGTTCGGAAGTTGGTAGCTCTGCTCACGAAAGATCAAATATATGGCGAGACCCAGTGCTTTATGTACTCCAGAGTGGCAAAAGCGCGGTTTGCCCCACGTACATTTTTTACTGTGGCTAAAAGAAAAATTGCGTCCCAAGCAAATTGACGATATTATTACTGCAAAAATTCCTGATGCCAATACTGACAAAAAAACTACACGACAGTTTTCAAAAATATGATCCACGGGGCATTCGGGCACACAACAAACACAATCATCCCCGTGCCTGAAGAACGGGAAGTGTACCTGGAAGTACCCCCAGGCGCTACTGATGCTTTTTATCTCTAATCTTACAAAATTTAAATAAAACCAAACGACCATACTATTCATAAAGCAAACAATAAAATGTAGATAGCGTTAATGCTTCCATGTTCACAGTGGCGCAATTGGTTGGTGCGTCTGCACGGTAAGCAGAAGGTTCCTGGTTCGAACCCAAGCTGTGGAATTTTCTTTCCTATTTTCATCAATTATTTAAACATATGAGGTTTGGCGTGAGAAAAAAAGATCACTCTTTACTTACTTTCAAAAAATAAAATCCCAAATGCAAAGTAAATCGAAGTCCGTAAGAATAGCCAAAACGTATTAATATCAAGCCAAAACCAAACAACAATAGCAAATCGCAAAGCAAACAAATCTGAACTCGTAAAACACAGAAGATAAACATGAAAGAGGATTTGGTAACCCCTTACACGACAGGTAACCCCGCGTCTGACAAACAATAGCGCTAGGATTTGGGTCTAGCTTAGATGTGTTCGGCGCGTCAAACAATAGCGCTAAGATGAAGTTCGGCATGCACAGCCTAAAGCGCATTTTAAAGTTAAGGCAGTGTCATCCATTGACAAAGTTCAGAACTAAATTGAACGTCAGGTTATTAGGTTTGGTCACTTCCCAAAATAGTGGGCAAACCTATCCAAAAAGGGATAAACAGTATGCTATTTATCTCTAATTTATCTAATCGCTATTTGCCTTTATACTATAAGCCGCTATTGAAAAACATGTCGAATAATAAAAATTCTAAGTAATGGTTTAAGATAATTAGGTTGCAATAACTGAATGAAAATATTTTTTAAATATTGAAAATTGACATTTCAAAAATCAGATAACTCATCATATAATTTGTTCAGAGGGGGAAACAATAATAGAACAGAATTTAAGAGGTGATACTTAAAAGAATCCCAAACATAAGAATAGACGTGGCTCGTTTAAAAAAAAAAACTTTTATTTTTGGTTTAAGAATGAGATATTTCTTTATGAAATACAAAAATTCTGTACAAAAGAACATTCTATACAATATGATTCAAATGAGGAATTGGCATTGTGATCTCCATTGCAAAAGAAAATATTTCTCAAAATAAATAATAAAAAAATACTTAAATGCATGTTAATACAGCAAAATACTGTAATGAGAAATATCAATCGCTACATTGTGCGAATTGAGTTTAAATATCTAAATATTCATTGAGACGGACTAATTCCCTATAAGGAATAAGAAAGAAATTTCAAATTCCATTTATGTCTAAAGGAAGACTATGAAATAATTAAATATTAATAGAAAAAACCTGAAACGTGCCGCATGGCGTTTCTTAAACGCGTTATTGTTGAAATAGTATCAAAAGAAATTTCATTATTACTTTACAAGTAAACCCGCAAAAATGCTGCTCGATAGGGATGGGCGATGCATCGACAAAATAATCAATAATCGAATATTTTGTATTAATAATCGAATATTTGCAATCGAGTATTTGCCATCGATTAATCGAGGCATTAATCGATTACCTTGTTAATAATCGAGTAGAATTAGGGCAATAATTTTATACGCAATTTCGTGTGTTTGAGGTCAATTGAAAAAGTTGACGAAGTTTCAGAACTGATTGCAAAAGTAAAAGGCATTGTCACTTTTTTAAACATTCAGTGGTGGCAAGCGACCAGCTCAGAAATTTACAGCGGCAGGTAGGCAAAAGTGAAGGCAGCCTTTTGAAGCTCATACAAGATGTAGCCACGAGATGGAATACAACATACTACATGATTGAACGATTCTTCAGTCTTGCAGTTTGGGTAAGTTCAGCGTTGTTGGATGTGCCAAATTCTCCAAAATGGTGTCGGGAGCAGAAATTGAATGCCTCACAGTATTAGAACCTTTTGAGCAAGTCAGTAGAGAAATGAGTGGAGAAAAATATATTACTACAAGCTCTATCATCCCTATTGTCAGTTGCCTTAGTTGGAAACTAGGAAAAACTGTATTGAGCCAACCATACGCAATTGCTCTAAAGAATCAACTAAGTGATGAGTTGAAGAAACGATTTGACCAAGTAGAATTTAGCCGTTGCCACATTACTGGACCCACGATACAAGCGTCTCCATTTCCAGCACGCAAAAGCTGTCGGTGATGCCGTTTTACAAATTGCTTCAGAGTTGCGGGGAACAAAGTCAACGGATGAAGCTATCACCAGTGTTGGAAGTGATTTATGTGGGTATCATTCTCATCTTACTTTAAGACAGGGAAATGAAGAAGAGGAGGGGCATGCAAGATTACCAAGTGAACTACGGCATTATCTGCATCAGAATGTGTGCGATCGTCACAACGATGCACTAGTTGTATGGGAAAATATGAAGTCCGTATATCCTCAGCTTCACAGTATTGCAAACAAATACTTGTCGATATTAGCCGCTAGTGTGCTCTCTGAGCGTTTATTTTTGAAGGCAGGACTAACAGCGACGCAATTTCGGAATAGGTTGACTGGAAAAAGATTAAGCAAGCTCACAGATAAAAAAATAATTAAATAAAGATCCTTTGTTAATTATTGAATGGATTGGCGTGACATTTTATTTTCATGTAAGCAAACTGCATGTGATATAATTAGTTTTGAAGACTGAAATATTTATCTGGAACATTTTACGTGTTAAACAAAATTCTGACTTCGAATCGATTAATACTCGATTAATCGGCTTCAGAAATCCGATTAATATTATGAATCGATTACTGACACAGTAGTTAATCGATACATTGAGAATCGAGTCTTTTTAAGAATCGCCCATCCATACTGCTCGATAGAGAATCATGATGCCGCGAGAAAGTGAAAATTTCACCTGTCTAAGTTAATAGTATCGAACTAAACATCGTGCGGCAGGGGTAGGAGCAGTTTACAAGGCATTGGAACCTTTCGCCAGTTACTGACTGGACCAAAAAAAAACATGGCCGATTCCCATGTTTAAAGAAACAACTGAAGGCTTATGGAATGAAATGAAAGTTGAACGCCATGGCTGCGCTGGTAAAAACGTGGAGGACCAAGAGGGAGTAGGACTGGTCAAGTCCGAAGCTGGAAGTGGTCTGTCTGAATGGGAAACAAGATTATGTAAAAAGGGTTTTATCAAACCAAGCTTTTATAATGCTTTATTTAGTGGCAACAATAAAGCTTAATTTTGCAACAATAAACAATAGATACATTTACCTCTCGCCATAACGAAATGTCCAATTGTTACAACAATCAATTCGTAGTAATGAGTTAGTACCATTAGAACACGAACCAATGAACCGATTTGAAAATTTTTTTCTTTATCATAAATTGTCATCGATTCTGCATAAGTGTGTCAAATTGCAGCTCCTTAGCTTGCCGGAAAGTTGGTTTAATATTGATTACAAGATTTGACCTAAACAAAGTAACACAGCAAAGTTATAAAAAGCTTTTAAAAAAACAGTAATTACGAAAAGAACACTAACAATAGTGCGACACAACATCCTCGTGGTCACGAAAATTATTCGCGAGGATGTTGACAGCGATTATCATGTCGAGATTTTTATTAACATTTATTTAAACAATACAAACTCAACAATCACTGTCTGCAAACTAAAAAAAAAAACTTAAATAAAAAATAGAAAAATCATTTAAACAAATATCATTATATCTATTTTTACAACAAAAAATGTGAGTATTTCCAAACATAATTTTATGTTCCGGTACATGATTTTACTTTTCAAATGTAAAAACCATGTTATCAATGAATGGATATTACATTTTAATGAATAAAAAATGTCTTTGCTATCCAAAGATTATTATACAAATAAAAATACTGCACCAATTAAAATTCTTCTGCCCATCCCGAATTTAACAATAATTCTGTCGAAACATTTCCTTTTTGATTAGCCTTGGACCTCGTGACACTGATTAGCCAATAGGATCGCTTGGAGCTGCATAGACACAAACGAACAGACTTTTGGTTTTTTATATATAGATTATTATTTTTCAAAATCTGAGATAGACAGTGACATTCAAAGCATGAGGAAGGTCATGTATGCAAAATTTCATCAAGATTGGAATAAAATTGTAGATTTGTGGGGTGCTCGGCATTGCCCAGGCTTTGGGTAGAGTGAAGAATATTACTTTGTTTCACTTAAACACCTGCAATTGTTTCGTGCATATAAAAAAGACTGTTATGGTTTCTTGTGCTGGGACTTAAACCCCAGCCTCTCATCGCTCTTATGTGCTGACCAGACAATTTTATTTATATATTCAAGCTTTTACACCAAAGCTTGATGGTAGATTATGTTTTTTGTTTGTCCGTCTGGGGCATAGACAAACAAATTATCTGGAGTGTCCGCTCTTGAGCAAACTACATATAATTGGCCATGTGAAAAACATGGCATTTCCAAATTAATGCCTACCCCTGTGCCTTGTTGATACTCATAGCGAATGCAAGTCGGATGGGAAACTGCAATCACTTGAAATCAAAGAGCATATTTGTATCACTGGTTATCAACAGAATGCAAGGAATGAATACGTCTTCACCTGCGGCATTTCCCATGATGATCGTTGCCTCTATTACGTTCGGGAATAGATTCTTCACGGTGAGTCTTGTCCAATTGCAGAACCTTGGCGGGTCATTGTTACGTAATAGCATGATAGGGGATCCTTTTTTTAAAGTGAGTTTATGTGATGGCATTCCTGGCGGTTCAAGGGAATTTAAACTCTGTAGGGTATTGCACAGCTTGCTCCATATCCATTACTGTATCAACAGATGAAAAGGTGGAAGAGTTGCCAGGAAGCATTTCCTGAATAAGATCGTTAACATATTTGACACTGTTGTTTTTGGGCCTAAAATATGGCTCTTTCGCACAGCCATCAATGCGAATTATAATATACTTTCCATATATATTTTAGTTATTAGCTCATCAAGTGAAGAGGCCATATTGTGGGAAACGAAATTAGACCGGTAGCTGGGGTCGATAGGAACTTCTCCATTGGGAAATAACAGGAATTTCTGTGCAAACTGCTCTGCACTTTCTTCTCCTCGTAAATGAACCCTCATATTCGTCTTGAGATCCATTTTGCGGACATGCCTCCATAAGGTCGATGACTTAAGACAGGCGTTAAGTTCATTAGCTGGCGTAGAGCGCGGAATCACAGGCAGGGTTTGTCGAAAATCTCCTGCCAGGAGAATTGAATAGTATCCCCTTTATATTTTAGGAAATATTTGGAATCTGCTGTGTTTATAGATAACTAAGATAACTGTGGCTCTGGAGGCTCTTTAAGTGGCGGCAGCTTCACTTTTCCATTACAGCAACCTATTCCTGGTGGTTCACATTTATATTTCTTTCACTGGCAATGGTTACATACGACATCCATCCTTCCTATGAGGACTTTAGGGTGATTGCAGTACTCGTAATGATTGCAGTAGTAGTTAATGCCCCTAATTTTAGATCAGAATGTCAATTCACCATCCTTAATTTTCTTGTTCTAGGTCGAACACCTTGTACACGCAGCTCTCTTTCGTCTGACGTTTCCCTTCCCCTTGACGAAGAAGATCCCATATGCTTCTGCTGTAGACGAAGCTATCTTTCCTACGAAGTTTCCTTTGCCCTTGACGTTGAAGCTCACATACGCTCCTGCTGTAGACGAAGCTCTCTTTCCTCTGAAGTTTCCCTTGCCCTTTAGGTTGAAGTTCGCATACGCTCCTGCTGTAGACGAAGCTCTCTTTCCTCTGAAGTTTCCCTTGCCCTTTAGGTTGAAGTTCGCATAAGCTCCTGCTGTAGACGAAGCTCCCATTGTTCAGGCGTTTCTGACAAACACATTCGAGCACAAAAACTTTCACCAATCATCTGAACGTTTGTTAGAGAGCTTAAGGGAGACACGCATATCTCCTTTGCCTCATCAAGAGAGACTGCCCTATCTATATCATCTATTACATCCATTTCCTGCTCATTGTTAATAATTCTTGGAAACAAAAGTTCTATCATTGCATCATCACTTAATGCTCATTGTTATAAATCTTAGAAACTAACGTTCTCTCACTGCATCATCATTTTATGCTCAATGTTATAATTCCTGGAAAAGAACGTTCTATAATTGCGTGTTGACACCATTATTCATACAACACGCCGGGCCTATTGTTGCACAAACCTTGTCTTGCATTGTTGGTCATGAGATGCATCTTATTAGTATGCCTTGTCTTCATCATGAATATTGATTTATTATCAATAATTATTATTTTATCAAAATCTGAGGTAGACAGTGACCTTCCTCATGCTTTTTTGACGAGACGTCAGGGGGTTCCTATTATATCTTAACTAGCTTACGAATTAGCTTAAGCAAACTTATGAACTACTATTAGCCCATGATCTATAATAGTCTAATCAACTACCCCTTCCGTCTGTTCAGGTCATTCATATGATTCGATTAACAAATTCCTGAAATGAGTATACCCGTTTATTCCCTTAGAGTTTCTCCCCTGCCTGACAACAAACTTTTGTCTGTTTATCGTCCCTTGTTATGATCGTATAGTGTTAATTAAATTTTTCGAAATGCGTGCCCTCCTTATAGTCCAAACAATGTTCCAAACCAGATTTGGTAATCTCCCTGATATAAGGCAGAGAATACTCTTAAATTGTCAAATAAGTGTTGAGTTTATTCAAAGAAAAAACTGAAAAACTAAAAAAATTTCGGTTAGTGTGTGAATTTAAGATTAAATAAACAAACAGTAAGTGAATTAAATAGAGTACAATCAACAAATGAGAACAGCAGTTGCTCCTTTCTTATAACTACAGATTATTAAATTTTAAATGAAAGTTTGAGTAAACTTTGAGTTCTAAAATTTCGAATAGATACGCACAAAACGTTTCGATTGCCAATCATGCTCTGATAGATTACCGCATCTCATGAGGGCCCAAAATTATCAAAACGCAGTACTTATTTCACTCAGTAGATTTCTTGTGGTTATGGGTTGGCGATCACTGCTCGGCCGTCGTGCTTCCCCGTCGTGGAGACTCCTGGTGATTCTCTGCACCTCCACACATGTTGGCCTCTAATTCAGGCTTAGGACTACAACCTCACCTTGCTAGGCTGTCACAAGGCCTGGTCGTCCCCATGCTACCCCGCCATGGAACTCTTCTCACGCTTGTAGGGTGTCTTGATTTCAGCACCGTGAAGAGTCGGTGCTTCTAGTGCCGTGGTTCTTTGCATGCTCTCAGATGACTACTAGGATGTTGCCTGCTTCACCGCCTGTCATATTCGCCGTCCACATGAGCACTTGATCATTGCTCGCTGCCATAGTCTTGACAAGCTTAGCTTGTTGGTAGCTAGCCCGTTTCACTGCTTTAGTCGATGGGAAACATAAGAAAGAATGTGCTACAAATTTCGAATCTGCAATTTTCACCACACTGCACAGTGGGTGAAAATGACAATCTAGCCGGAAAAAAATATTTTTTGTGTAATTTTTGAGCCCAGGGTGTTATTTTTAATATGCATACTCTGTAAGTAACATTAAGCAGTATTATGCATAGGTACAGGGTGATGCAAATATCAGTCACATACCTATAGCGCATTTCCTTTCTAATATCAAAACTTTCCCCAAAACATGTAACCTGCAATACGTATAAACTGATAATTTAAACATGATTCTAAATTCAATAATTGATATGATCAATGATCAATAATTCAAACGATACTAGATATAGTAATAATAAAGAGAACTTACATGTAAAGTTGAACTGTTTTACTCATACTCACAAGAAAGTCTTCAGAACAATTCTCCAAACTTATTTCCTGATGACAAGCTATGGTAGCGAGAGTTTTGTCTCTGTTTTATCCAGGAGCACATCACAGAGTTCTCCACGAGTAATTTTGGTGGCCTACATCATTGTACAAAAAATGTAATAAAGTTTTGTCCGCACTTTATCGCACTATGGTTTTAACACAGTCTGATGTGTACAACACACTCTACTCAGAGCAGTTGATGTTATTGTGACACCCCTTGAGACGGGTTTTAAAAGTCTGTGTAAACTGCCAGTTCTCACACAGATGTGTTACATGCGTATGCAAACAACTGAAAGGCCTACAACTATCGCTTATCAGCTCAAAATGATGAGGACAATGTGTTCTACAATGTTTTCAATTTTTTTGTGGCGATATAACCGAGTATAATCATGTGGCAAAAATGTATAATTCAGTATTCTAAAATGCTAATGAGTTAGAATGACATTTTGTTTGTAAGAGAAAGGTAACATCGGTTACTAATAGAGACATTTCCACGAAAAAAAGTCTAAAATTAAAAGTATGCAAAATGGTTTTTGTCATTTCCGCCCACTGTGCACTGATCTGATCATTGTTACCAGATCGCTCTCACTCTTGGTGGAGGAGATCGTCTGATGTTCACCTCTTGATTGCTAGGCTCAATCTGTTTTTTTTTTTTTTTTGTTTTTTTTTTTTTTTTTCTTTTTTTCAACTTCCTCTCTCAAAAACTCCAGAACATTCCAGAACGTTTTTTCTTTATGTTATCTGCCTTTTCCTGGTTTTATTTGACTGGATAAAATTTTATGAACGAGTCTCCTTGAACTGAAAGTTCACCTGGCGATTTCTACCTCATTCCCCTTCCCCTATTCTTTTCACGTCTGACTTTGGCCTTCCTGCCCTATTGTGTATTGTATGCTATGTAACATTCTAGAATGTGTATAACTTATTAAAAGAAACTGATACACATTGAATAAGAATGATAAAAAAATAATAAAATAAAATAAAACGTCAAAAAATGTCAATGGAGGTTTCCCAGTGATTCTTGATATGTTTAATAGAATTTAATAAATTTATATAAAATTATAAGGGTGAGTTACCCTTATTCCCAGTGATTCATATTAAAAAATATCCACGCAGATATAGATATTAATCTATATCTGCAGGGACATATTCCAATATGTCACATAGCCCTCCATTCATCTGGCAAGATATGAATTTATTAGCAAATAAGGGCAAACTAGGTTCAACTATTATGTACCACATGATAATCCTTTGGTGCTCTCATTCGGAAAAAGTAACGTGGCTCGAGAAGTTCAGAAGTGACCAAAGGTGTTGCCGGAGTAGTCAGGGTTTGCCGGGGTATATCATCGTCTAGTTTCTCCTCCGAGTCATCTGTATCACTGGATTGAGCAGCGGCTGGTGACAGGGTTTCTTCCGCGTTCGAAATGCTGGTACATAATTAAGGTAAGATTTTAGCTTGTCGACATGTACCGTCTGAGTCTTTTTTCCCGAGACCAGTTAAATCTCGTAATTGACTGGTTTCAGCCTGCGAACAATCTGAAAGGGGGCTGAATATTTGTACATCAGCTTCCTCTTCCTGCCTCCTTTCTTTAATAGCCTCACTAGTTGGTCAGCAGAAAGTGCCATAGCAGGTTGCCATCCATCATTTATCCTCCCTCTCTGTTCATCACTCATGCATCTTGCATGTTGACGCACCATCTCCCAATCTCTTTACTAGGTCTGATTTATAATCAGCAGGTGTTTTAGGCTCTTCCGAGAATAGGGTCAACTGAGAGTCTGGCGTAACTGGATCAAATCCGTGTAAGATAAATGCCGGAGAATCTCCCATATTCTCATGAATAGCCGTTCGTGCAGAGAATAACACGCTTGGAAGAACGTTGTCCCTGTTTGTGATTCTGGCAAATGGTGCGTAGTATTTCAACAAACGTTTGATTAGCCTGCTCACACAATCCGTTCAAAGTTGGACAGCATACTGTTATTGGTTTATGGGAGATATTGAGGTCCGCACATATATTTTGCATGACTTCAGACATACAATTTGCCCCCAATCAGAAATGATTTCTGAGGGTATACCATACTGAAAAATTATATTCGTCATAAAAGCAGCCGCAACAGCCTTAGCAGACCATTTGCAAAGACGTACTGCTTACGGATAACGCATAAATGTCAACCATTGCTAGTATACAGGGCGTTTCCAAATTATCTCCCGTATTATAAATGTTTATTACTCAAAAACTATTACAGATTTTAACGTGATTTTCTTATTCGCAAAGAAAAACTCAAAAAGTTTCTTAGCATGCCTTAATATTTTAAAATGTGCCCCCCCCCCCCCCCCCATTTATGGCGTGAAGAACGTCAAAGCAAAACTCAATTCCCTCTCATGTTCAGGCTAGCATTTATTATTATTATTATTATTATTATTATTATTATTATTATTATTAATTGCACTCATAGAGAGTAACGATCATTCAAGTTTATTCTTTCAATCTTGTTGCTTATTTATTATCCAATTAGATAATAGCGTTTGAATATGTTGTTGGTGGTTAGGACATTTGGTCACATCACAACAGATGATGCGCTGTCTTTATTTCCAATGGAAGAGTATTCCACGTCTGGATGCAATTATATGGAAAATGTTTTTCACGCCATGGGGAAACAATCTCGGGCGGATTTAGTAGTAACCACTGCGTTTTCCTGGTTTTACAGGCTATATTCAACCATTGATGGATAAAATAGGCTGGATGCGTGTGAAGAAAGAAGGCTTTCGCTAGTTCTTTTAATTTCACTAGGGTCACTACTGAATCAAAAGTTAATAATTGAAAATCATTGCATATCTGAGAAATTGATTGTCATTTAGGCAGATTTAAAGCCGACCGTATTATATTATTATATGACACTTTCAACTTCGCCGCATGTAAAATTTATTTGATCTATACCATATCAGCATTCCGTATGTTATTTTGGGCAGAACTTTAGTTTTCAAAATGATGATCATCTCCTTTTTAGTCAATGTACGACGCAGTCTCTTTACTAGGAATCTTGGATGATCAAACAACTCCCAGCCAAATTCCGTCAAAACAGCTGCTGTGCGTCGAGCCGTATGTGGACGAACATTGTCATGGAGGAGCACAACACCTGCAGTAAGCATTCCACGCCGGTTTTTCGGCACCCACCTGGCACACAATTTTTTGAACAGCAGGTGCTTAGTGACAATCTCATACAACAAGGATCGCGATATCTGCGGAAAATGGGTGCTCAGCTCCATAATCGTGAAGCGACGGTTCTCCATCACGCGCTGCCGCACAAGCTCAACAAGATCATCATTAATGAGGGATGGTCGCCCACTGCGCTCTTCATCATGGACACTTTGACGACCTTCGGAAAACTGCCTACACCAGCGACGCACCATCTGCTTACTCATGATGTTCGGCCCATAGACCTGACAGAGGCTGACGATGAATTTCAATTGGCGCAATGCTTTGTGCATTCAAGAACTTTATCACCGACCGAACCTCGCAGGCGGCGGGAGAAGAAATAAGAGCTTCCATTTCGGACCATTGCTACCACGCTACTGGCACGAGGCGGGACCTGTCCGGCAGAGACAATCAATAAGGAGACCTGGCATTTGCAGTTTTTCCCATACAAACTTTGTAATATGACTGGTAATAAGCGCCCTCTGGATAAAACCAATTGAACACTATGTGGACCGCTCATTAATGACGTCGTATAATTCAGTCATAATTTACATCAATATAGTATACTGCTTGTTCTTCTGAATCTTAAAATTTCTTTTCTGAGTGTCTTTAAAATTGTATTTTATTTATTTCATTTTCTCTGTTTTCATTTTATTTACTTAACAGGTGTTATTTTATTCTTTTATTTACTTTAATTTATTTTACATTGCATTAATTCCTGTTAAATGTTTATGCTACAAAATGAAAAATTAAATTAGTCCATATAAAAAAAACCCGCTGACATTAATTTCAAACATTTAATTAAGCATTAATAAACATGTTAACACGTAGTAGAGTAAAAATTTAAAATAGAGTAGACATGCAAAAAGTAAGGCATTCGTTGCTTCATCATGAAACATTATTCATTATGGAATAAAAGCAATTTGAGTAAACTACAATCTAATGATTCATACATATAGATTCTGGTATCCTCTTTAAAATACATTAACTGTTACGAACGATCATCAGATTCATCCATGAGCAATAAATTCTTCATTCCTCGTCAGTTAGCACAATTGCTCCTCGTCGCACCATTGCTCTGATATTTTAGTAAAAACTGCAGATATTTTTACTAAACGCTTACTAAAACTCTGCAGATGACATGTTCAGATAAAACTGGCGATGCTTCCATTGACGATTCAACCTTGGATTACTTATTAGTCCAAGATTCAACGTTTCAAGATCAAAAACCACTATATCTCCACCGTGCATTTCAATGTGGAATGCTCACTGCTTGACATGTCAGACACACGTTAACGAACTTAACGGTCGTTTCCAACTTTCATTTTCACTTTTATTGAAAACAATACGTCATCACCCGCAGCGCCATCTGGATAAAACTTATGGAACAGAATCTGCGCGTGAAAAGTGCGCATTACACGTAAAATGAGATAATGCCAGGTCTCCTTATTGATCGTCTCTGCTGTCCGGCTGGCATATGATTGATACGTCATAGATCTGTTACGCATGCGCAATTGACACGGCTAATTACGTTTACTTTAAAGGGGAAAACATCGGGAAACTTACTTTCTGGATGCGCCTCGTTTATCACGTCCTCAGAGAATAAACCTTTGTTTATTGTTCATATGTCTATGTTTATTTGTTAAAGTTATAATAATTAATTAAAATGGTGGCTAATCGACTGAAACATCCTTTACATGTATTTCACACCAACCTTAACATCAGAGAAAAGAGAAGCTGTACCTAAAAATATTTCACGTGAAAGGACTGTATAATAGACAGTTTAGAAATGAATGATAGTAATCAAATTCCATCAGCCTCATGGTATTTTTGTTGGCTTTTAAATTTATACTGTATTTAAAAGTATGTATGAGCAAGTATTTTTAAGAAAAAACAATTGTAAATCTTCCACGGTGTTATTGCAAAAAATATAATAAAGTAATACAAATAAAGACCCATAGTATTAGTTCTACATCAAATGAAATCAAAAGTTACCGCTTGATTCAAGAAAAAGACATCTCAGGATACTTTAACAAATCTCTTAAAAATTTATAATTAAATATTAAATATAGATCACTTGACCTCCAGCCTCTATTTTAATACATAGATCTTATCCCCATTATTATTTTAAAGAGTCTAAGGGTTATCTTACTTTTTCCTTCTCCTTTATTGATTGTATTAGGCGAAGTGACTCTATCGTTGGAAACGAAGCTTAATAAGCTGACCCCAGCGATTATCAGAGCTATGACTCCAAGGATGATGAGAGCACCACATAAGAATTGCCAAGACCGCCGAGATAAACTGAAAATATAAAATTCTGAAATATAATTACGATAAATTTTGATATTTGCATAGGGCTAAAGAAAGATAAGAAGAATGTCTTAATGCTCAGATTTAATATAATTTTAAAAGTAAGTGAAATACTAACCAACGGAATTCGTACTGATCTAGATATGAAGAGCACTTACACCATTCACTCGTATATTTGTGTTCTGCTCTGACACTAATGATCTTAACAAGGGCGTAGCCAAGGGGGTGCTGAGGGTCTGCAGCCCTTCCCACCCCCCTCAGCGTACAAAAATGCAATGAAAGAACTGTTTTATATCGTTTAATTTTTTTTTTTTGGGTTGACCAATAAACATCTCAAATAATTCACCGTTTTGGAATGAATTTTGTAACTTTTGTATCGTATTATCCAGGATTTGAAAGAAAAACATTAGGGTTTAAACTGTTGTATTTACGTACAATTTGAGCGCCAATTTGTAAGTATAACACTCTTCATGTGGTATGTCATGCAAAAGGGAACAATTCTCCTAAATAATCTGAGTTACGCTAGTTTTCATAAAAAATAATCCGTTTAATATCCCATTATTGTAATTATTATTATTGTCATTGTTTGGGGAAACAAAACTCGGATCAAGTCCGGAAGCCAATCCCAGAGGCGGACCCAAAAGAGGGCCAAAGCCCAAGGGACTCAAATGCGAGGGAGGGAAAGTTATCCACTCGTGGGAGTATTGATGTTTGAGTGTAGGAATTTCCTTACTATGTGACATGTGTTTAGAATTGTGGCTTTCTGTAAGGTTTTGTATAAGTGTGGGTTTAAATTTAGTGTTGACAGGCTTTTGTGTAGTGAGTGTGGAATAACCCCAGTGGCGGAAAGAATGATAGGAACAATGTGTACTCTGTTAACTCCCCAAAGGCGTTTTATTTCGTGTGCAAGATCCGTATATTTAGTGATTTTGTCAGTGTATGTCTTTTGTAAATTGTGTGTATTGGGGATGGAGATATCAATTATGTAAGTCACTTTGTTTTGCTTATCTAAATAGTGTAATGTCTGGTCTGTTATGAGGGATAGTTTTGTCAGTGATTATAGCTCTGTCAAAATATAGTTTATGTGTGGTGTTCTCTAAGACAGTGTCGGGGATATATTTATAGTAAGGAGTGTGAATGTCCCTTAGCTTGTGTATCTTAGCTAGATGTTGATGTATGATGTTGGCTACCTGTTTATGTCTGTGCAAATAATCTGTCTGCGTGAGTATTTTGCAACTGGATATGACGTGTTGGATGGTTTCCTCTGCGATATGGCATTTCCTGCAAGACCCGTCAGTCGATTCTTTGATAATATGTTTTCTGTAGCTTTTAGTGTTAATAACCTGGTCTTGTATGGCAATCATGGTTCCTTCAGTTTCCCCAAAGAGACTCCCTTCACTCAACCAAAAGTTCGACGCTTTTTTGTCGACGTGTGGCTGGTTGAGGTCAGAAGGATGTCTACCGTGGAGTTGCTTTCCGAGCCATGATTGAAGTTTAGTGCATGTTGTAGGAATGTTATGGGTGTTCTGCATGCTGTTCAGATTCAGAGGTGTGTATTTTGTATCAGGCATGCAGACTGCTTTGTATAATGGTGATGTGTGTTGTTTAGAGTGAAAGAATTCTCTGAGTGACCGAGTCTGTTTCTGGTGTAGATCTGTTATGTCAATAAGACCTCTGCCTCCCTCTGAGCGAGGCAGGGTGAGTCTTTCAATAGCTGCGTGTGGATGGTGTTTTCTGTGCTTTGTAAGCAGTTTACGTTGTTTCCTTTCAAGTCCCTCAAGATCTGTGTGTGTCCACTGTATGACTCCAAAGGAGTAGGAGAGTATTGGCGTGGCATAAGCATTGATGGCCTTGATTAAATTTCTGGAATTTAAGTGCGTTTTAAGTATTGTCTCTAGCCTATGAAGATATTGTTTAGTGAGTGTATTCTTTATGTGTTTGTGCTCCAGAAGCTTGGCTTGCTTAAATCCTAGATATTTGTAAAATTCGTCATTTTCCATAGCAGCAATGTGATCTGGTTCATCTAATGTGAAGCCCCCTTCCCTGAGTACTCCATTTTCAATGTGAATGGTTTTGCATTTGTCCAACCCAAACTGCATGTGTATGTCTTTTGAAAAGGTTTGTGTAATGTCAAGTAATTGGTGCAATTGTGTTTGTGTGGAGGCGTAGATTTTCATGTCGTCCATGTAGAGTAAGTGTGAGAGCGTGTAGTGGCAGCTTTTATTATGTTTAATTGTGTAGCCATAAGTTGTGCTATTCAGTCTGTTGGAAAGTGCATTTAGTGCAAGACAAAACCAGAGTGGGCTCAGTGAGTCACCCTGGAAGATGCCCCGGTTTATCTGTATTTTGTCAGTCGTGATGGTTTCACTGTTGAGTGTGAGGTGTAGTGTAGTTCTCCAATGCAGCATTGTACTTTCTAAAAAAGTGATAAGTGTAGGGTTTATTTTATATAATCGTAGTGTATATAAAAGCCTTGAGTGTGGGACACTATCAAAGGCCTTTTTGTAATCAATGTAGGCTGCATGGAGGTGTCGATGTTTATTGTGAGTTTGCCGTAGGACCACACTGTCTATCCTTACAACCCATGTGGTTTCTACGGCATCCCTTTTGTTGCTCAGTGAGAATGTTGTTTGTGTCTATGTGTGTATAAATTTTGTTTGCGATACAGGCAGTTATTATTTTGTAAAGTGTAGGCAAGCATGTAATAGGTCTATATTGTGTGGGATCTGTAGTGTTATGTGACTTTGGTACCATGTATGTTATTCCTTGTGTGAGGAAATGTGGCAATGTCTGTGGTGTTTGCAAAGTGTTGGAAATCTGTTTTGCAAGGGCCAGATGCAAACAGGTGAAGCGCTTATACCAAAAGTTCTGAATCCTATCTACACCTGGAGCCTTCCAATTGTGAGTACGTTTAATGACTTGTGAGAGTTCATCTGTTGTTATGTCAGTATAAGGCATGTTTGATAGTGTGGATGCTAATTGCTCCTCTTCCCTGATCCAGCTAGCTTCCCTATTATGTTCAACTGAGACAGACCAAAGAGACGACCAATAATGTTGGAGTGCTCTTTGTGTTGGCAGACCAGTGTTTTGTGTCTGTGTATAATCTTTGTTTAACTGCTTATAGAATGTCTTCTCATTGTTTGCGAATAACTTGTTCTGCTGTTTGCGCTGAGTGCATGTTTTGTATCTCTTCAGGCGTTGTGTTTTTGCAGCTAACTTTTGTTTTAATGTGTCCATATATTCTGTAATGTGTTGATTGTGCTGCTCATGTCTGGTGTGTGTTTTAATCTTCTTAAATAATTGTCTGAGGCGTTTGTTCTGCTTTGATGAAGTGTTGTTTTTAGTGTACTGCGTAAGTCTACCTAACTGCTTGCGGATTTCGTCAATCTCAGACTCAATCCGCTTTTGCCATTTAGGTTTCTGTTGGGTATATGAATTTTGTGTGTTTTTATGGATTGGTTTCCTACCCAGTGTGGATATAACTGTAAGAGCCCCAGTGTAAATAAGTAGGTGTATGTATTCTAAAGACATATTTTCTTCAATGTACTGTGGTAAGATATGTGTGTTCATGTAAGATAAAATTTCCCCTGTTTTGCTGTTTATGTTTATTTTAGGTATACCTGGTCTTTGTGTGGGGTCTGTTCCCGTGTAAACTGTAAGGTATCTTTGTAGGGTGTCATTTAATGTTTCAATAAGTTTGGTATTCATGTTGTGTTGTGGATGAATATCATGGTGAAGTTCATTGTCGAGTGTGTGTGTTCTACAAGTTCATTAGTGATGTCAATGTTAGTGTTTGATTCTGTGTGTTGAGTGTCAGTTTGTGTAGATGGCTCGTGTTCTTGTAGCTGTTGTGCAACTTCTTGCTTTATTTTCTGTAGCGTGGGTAAGGGTATTAAATTTTTCATAACAATTGTGCGACGCTGATCTGCAATGCGTTGTTCAGTGACTGTGATATGAGGATATGTCTCTTTGAAAATGTTATATAAGCGTTGTCTGTAAGCTGTAGTGTCAGTTTCCAATTTAGTGACTGCGTAGTAGGCTCGCATGATAAAACAGTTTATGTCATTGGTCCATTTCATGCGTTGGCGTGGCTTGCCTGCCTTAGTGGTCGAGGGCAAAGAAGCTCTTGAAACACTAGGGACAGGTTGTGGCATTGCAGTAGCCGAACAGGGGTTGGTGCTGCTTTCTCCACCAGAGGCCCTGGGAGATTGTGGCATATTTTTCGAACGTGAGCCTCTGCCTAACCCACGAGCGCGGACCTTGGTAACCCGGGTGACGTCCGAGCCGGTATCAGATAACGCACTAGCACTAATCATATTGATCACCAATAAATGGGTGGTCCTGTTAGCCATCTCCATCATCAGCAGGCCCTTGGTTGATGTAATCAGCTCATCAGCCCTACTGGGTCATCTGGACCCTCAAGATTAATCTAAGGGTAGAGTAAATCAGACCTGTTAACCAGGGCCATCCCTCTAAGATGTTGCCCCCCTCGCACGACGTGGACGTAGGACCACACGAGGGTTATTATTATTATTATTATTATTATTATTATTATTATTATTATTGTATTATTATTATTAATCTTAATTGCCTATTTGTTGGATTACGTCCGTGGAGTCGCTCGGATCATACTCTTGCGATAAAATTTATTATTATTATTATTATTATTATTATTATTATTATTATTTAGTAAAAAGAGAACACCTATATAGTTTAAGAACATAATTAAATTATGTAGTACCAAAAATCTTTAACGTGAATGTGCAAGAGAAAAAGAATATTATACTCCACAGATTTTTAATAAACTCCCAACATGGATTATTAAGTTAACAACATATAGATTATTAAAAAGTTGTTATTTTAATTTGGAAAACTTTTTATAATTGGAATAGCAATAATAGCATATTTTTATGGCGGTGAAGTTATTTATATTTTATTTTTATTTGTTATATTTTTATTTTTTAAATGCAAAAATATTACTTTTGTCTTTTGTTGTTGTTAAAAGTTCTAAATTCTTTTAAAATTTCTAGCACTTTAATACATACAGGCCGGATTGTTTTGGAATTGTGCAATAATGAATTAAAAATCCTTTTCGTTATATATAATTTGTTAAAATTCCTTCCTCTTTTACAAAAAAAGACAAAAGTAATATAATATAGTTTATTAAAAATCTGTGGAGTATAATATTATTTTTCTCTTGCACCATTCAAGTTAAAGATTTTTGGTACTACATAATTTAATTGTGTTCTTTAACTATACAGGTGTTCTCTTTTTACTAAATGAATAATAATAATGGAATATTAAAGGGATTATTTTTTATGAAAACTAGCGTAGCTCAGATTATTTGGGAGAATTGTTCCCTTTTGCATGACATACCACATGAAGAGTGCTATACTAACATATTTATTTATTTATTTTATTTATTTATTTATTTATTTATTTATTTATTGTAATCCAATACGTCCATCCGGGGCCTTAATGGCCAGAGGCCGACGAGTTGGATGGACCTGGATTAACAACTGCTGTAAGATGGTCGCAGCAGCCGGGGGGGGGGGGTGAAGATCGTATCTAACACTGATGGTCGCCCATCCAGTGCCTCATGTTGCTTAACTTCCCTGAAGTTGTGTGTTCAGTGGAAGCCCACCAGGCCACGACCTCCCCTGCTCAAATTGACGGTCAATTCACACAATTCACGTTTTATCGATGCCAATTTACGCACGTATCTCATTTATATTAAAATAAATGTTTTTTCACGATGTAATACAATATTGTTCATTTTAGCAAAAAGCATGCCTTAGTACACGCTAGACCCTATGCGGCCAATGCTTTTCAGTATCGACGCTGGAACCGATGGCGGATAGGAATACCTACATCTTTAGTGCCTTAGTAAAGTGGTGCCACCCAAGTCTGAAGGGAAATGTGTGTTGCTGAGAAGCCCCCGTTCGATGATCGGGCAGCCTTTATCACGTTCTTTGATTCTTTGTGTTGTTATAACAATGCATTTCAGCGGAGTCAGCCAACGCCTCCTAAAGATACGTTTAATCGCATTTCAGGGCTTATTATTGGTAGAAATACGATTAAACGTATCTTCGGATGATGATGTAACAATGTCTGACGTTTTCGCGCTCAGGCTTTATCTTTAGGAGGCGTTGACTCATCTTATATTATTTTGCTTCTATTATTTTGCTTGTGCGTGCGTTGCTAAGGGTACAACAATTGCCAAGCAATAAAACAACGTTGCTACGGGTAAATCAATAAAAAAACTTATGGCCACAAATGTTATTTTATCCTGGTCAGTAGGAAACTGTGAAAAGGATAATTATGAACTTTTATTGCCAACTAAATTGTTGCAAGAAACATCCAAGGAATTCGAAGCAGTTGCAAAGTCTTCTTTTGACTCACAAATTAACTCAGATCCAATAACTCTAGACACTGAAAATCCAAATCTATTTGAAACAAATTCGGCTGCATGCGTTGCAGGCTTTATTAGCCAAAAAATCTTGAAAAAAATGAATACATTGACTAAGAACATTTTAATTGGTGATAAAAGTTTATCGGATTCTTCCAACGGTTAAAGATTTTATAACCATATTTAATGTAATTGATTTTTATTCTATTTTTTTTTTTATAAAAATACTAGTTGAAAACCCGGCGTCGCCCGGGACTTTATTTATCCTCTTGTTGGGTTGACCTGCCTCAGATTAAAATATCCCTTTTCACCACCGGGGAATATCACTGGAAACTTTAGATCTCATCTTTCCTTCGAAGTTTCCCTTGCCCTTGACGTAGAAGCTCTTATACCCTCCTGCTCTAGACGAAGCTCCCGTTGTTCAGATGCTTCCGATGCCCGGATAGCTTTTTGTTTTTTTAGCTATTTCCTGACCAACACTCGTTCTTTCTCTTTCCTTTCCAATTCCTCATTTTTCAGTCGTCTGCTATATTCAATATATAGCATAATAAGAATGTTCAATAGCATAAAACGAATATTCTGTCATTGCATCATCATTTTACGTTCATTCTATTCTATCCTATGCTCGAGTTTTTGAAATTAATGTTCGGAATTTGGTAGCTCTGCTCACGTAGAGTCACTTTAAAGGAAGAGTACCGCATTTGAGTGAACTATGCCGCAAGGCTTCTGATTGACTTTTCGGTATCACGTGGCATAACCGCAGCCATTTTGAGTTTTCCTGGGTGAATGCTTGCTAATCGTTTCTAAGCAGTTCAGTGAGTTTTGAAACGTACTTGGGAGCACTTGAGAACTTTAATCAACAAATAGTAAGTTTCAATCGATAAACAGAAACTATTTATTAATAATAAAAAAAGTTTTCCTAAGGTTTAGAGATGAATAATTTCGTCAATTAGCTTTTGCTTTATCCGGGCCATTATGCCAAATTTTTGTTGCGCGGTAAACTGCACTAAATACTGTAGAAAAGGGAAATTAATGTTTTACATTCCAACTGGGAAGAACAAACATCCATGCCCACGGCGGGATTCGAACCCGTGACCCGACGGATTCGAGAACTGAAAACCTACGCCCCAGCCCTTTCGACCACCGGGCCGGCCCTGTCCACTCTAAATGAAATATATCATTGAGATTTAATTTAAGCAGTCCAAAAACGATGTGAAAATGAAAAAGAAAAAAATAAATATTAACTTGTCTATTTTTTTTAATGTCAAATTCATAAATACCATGTAAACACTAAAATTCTTTCTACATTCATTTGAATTAAATATTAAATTTATGAAATTTTATAAGTTAACGAAATACAGATTATATTTTGTTATTGATGACCTAAAAATAAAGAAGTGATGTAACAATTTAATTTGAGCAGTAGAGTTATCTTTTATTTGTACCACGTTAAATATATTAAAAAACCTATTTATCATGTATTAAGTGAGTTTACAAATCGTAAAATATTACAACATAACATTTTACTCGAAATGCGGCGTGAATACTTTGAAAAAATGTTCACAAAACAACGTAATCTCCATACTGCCCTTTGTATGCAGAGAAGAATTAAACTCAAAATGGCGTCGCTCAAGACGATTGCGATACTCTTCTTATAAAGTGACTATGCTCACGAAAGTCAAATACTGTATATGGCGAGACTTAGTGCTTCATGTATCCAGAGTGGCAAAAGCGCGGTTTGCCCCATGTACTATATCCGACAATGAAATTTAGCCAGTCAGCAGGGGCAGCGTATGCTAGATTATCGAGTACTCGCTCATTGTTAAGCGGGCAACACGGTGGAAGCTTAGCTTCTAATCTGTTGGAGCAGTTGAGTTCATTGTTCGATGTTCGGGACCGACATTGGTGGGAGACCGAACTTAACAATTAAATTGAGGTAAGCAGCTTCAATACGGGGTTCGCACTAGGCTTCTCCTTAAACACGGTCTATAGAAGTAAATGGTCGTCCAACTCCCGTCATTTTCCATTGTTAAGGCACAGCCTACAACATTTTTCCTAGATAACAGCCTGTTCAATCGACACGATTTCCATTGAAATCTTAAGGCCGCCTTAGTTCAGCGACTTCTCACGTGAGGGCGCTTTTAGAATGGGAAACTTAGAGAGCCTTTATAATCAGAGAGTGGCCATGAGTGAAAAGGTAGCCATGTTTTGGCAAACCTCTGTTTTGAAAGTACTACGGCAGTAGTATATATATTTATTTTCAGATGAAACAATCGTTCTAAAAATGTTGTAAACTGTTGTACAAGAACCTAAATATAATATCAGACTTTCGAGAGGTAAATAAAATTTTATATTTTGTTTAAACTATTCTCTACATGGAAAATTTTAAAACATTTGTTTATGATATACAGTAGCTGTTAATTTTTTAGTGGATTTGTTTAATGTAAATACATTAGTTCAAAACTAATTATCCATTACTGGATTCAGCAATAACATTTTATTTCAGTAAAAATATTACTTTCATTTTATCATAAAAACAATTTTTTATTAACAAAAGAAATTTTTAATTAACATATGAAGTATAATAATGTAATAATAAGTTTAAAACAAACATTTGCTTCTAAATTTTAGAATAAACATATGTAAAAGAAAAGAAAATAATTTATAATGAAAGTGCATGTTTGAATTTAAAAAAATAATTATATTTAGCTTTTGGAAAGTTGTTTTAATTTTAATCGGTGATTAAATATAATTTTGGTTTGCTAATTTTGAAAATGAATTCAGTTTTCATCCATCACGCCAGGATTTTTCAAAAAATGCAAGAAATGCAAATTCTACATGCACTCCTATTTCATAATCGTAGTTTAAGCCAGAGTCAAACTTTAAATTAGATTTTTAATAATTTAATAAAAATAAATAAATTGTAAAACTATTTTTATTGACTGCCCTAGCGCAGAATAGAGTAATTGGACTCTAAAGAATTTTAAACTTTAATACTGTCTGTTTTCATAAAATAACGAGTAAAATGAGTGTCCCATTTTGCGAATAAATCTTGCGTGATATCTCAAAACAGTTATAAAATTTGAAATGAGCATGTTGAAATTAGTAAAATCACTGAAAATTTTCTTGACAATAAACCCTCGTAGGCCTGTGTAATACTGTCCATTATAATGAAACAAAAGTGAGGATCTCGTTTAGCGTACAAGCCTTTTGTGATAGCACAAAACGGTTTTAAAATTTGAAATTAACATATTGAAATTAGGAAAAAAA